>JAOPUA010000161.1:5428190-5442335 GCA_027122455.1 Trisopterus luscus | reverse complement strand
ACTTGGTACCCCAAGAGTTTCGAAAATAGGAGCGGCTCAGCACGGCTTATTTTGGGACCCTGACCAACTTTTGGCAGTGGAAACGCCAATAACGCCGAACCGTACCACACCACTTGGTGGAAACGAGGCATTAGTATTGGAAGATAGATAGATTGGTCATGGGAAGACACCGTCCTCCCGCCATGGACTGAGCTCCGGTTCTTTCATTTCTGATAAGATGTTTTTGTTTGTTCCCCTCCGTCTTCTCCCATTTGTTTTGAACCGTTGTCTCGTCTGCTCAGTTGACTCAGGCTGTTTCGTCGTATTGATTTCACAGATTTCAGTGTTCAATGTGCAATGTGCGTCTTAAAGGGCACGTACCGGCGTTTTGAACAGGAGAACTGCCTCCCAGGACATTTAAAAAATGGTGTCTGGGTTGCAAGAAAACACATTCATTCACATTCAAACCAAAGCAGATTAATGATACTATTCCAAGAAATCGACATCAGCATCCTAATCACACACACACAAACACACACAACACCGTTTCACACCTGCTCCATAGGGGTAGATGTGAGGGGCGGTGTGAGGGGAGGTGTCAAACATTGTCAAAACACATGTCACACTTGCTCAAGCAAGCGTGCATTGCCAATTTGCAACGTTTAACAACTTCAACAACATGCATTTATGAAGAAAAAACGCTGAAATGTTCCCCCGGACTTTGTGAGACTCAAACGTAACAGTTTAAATTAAATTAAATAGGTGTGTGGGTATACCTATCCTAAAAAGACTTTTACCTTGTCCTCTTTGCATTCCTTACAACACACCAAAGCAATTGTCTGTTTTGGCTTTTCATATCAAGTCAAAGGTTTAGTGCTGCTGTGATATCTGAGGACTTTGTCTGTCCACGATGGCAGGCATTATATTCAGACACTATCGAGACAAGTGTAAGGAAGAAGTGAAGGACTTACACATGGCTTGCTGAGCATGTTTTGTGAGCTTTGCTAATTCAAGGATCACGCCTTTCCAAATGACTCGCTTATTGCGACTTGTGAATGTGTGCACTGAAAGCCATTTTACGCTATTTTTCAGTTTCTATTGACTAGATGCTTTGATTTAAGTAATTAAGGAACAGGTAGAGTATAGGCATCTTTCTCAATGAGACGCACAGTACAGTATGCGGTATGTATATATATACAGTATACCTCTATGTATAAACATCAGTATATGGTGGTAAGAATAAATGTGTAGGTTTTATATATATATATAAATAATGATAAGGGTTTATTCAACCCTTACCATGAAGATATGTTTAAGAAAGAAAAAACCTAAGAACTAAACTAAAAGATGGTCAGATGTAATCAGTACTTCTCAAGTGGCCATTCAGGAATTCCTCCACACAGAATCGTTATATTTGCATCTATAATTTGAAATAACTCATACTCTCCGAGCGCAGTCGTTTAAAGCTCTTCACATAAAAGATGAGTGCTTTCCTTGCAGGTCAAAGTGTTAGTGTAAGTGTATGAAAGAAATGAGAAGAACTGATAATGAATGTTATCTTCATGTGAACACATGAACTCATGTACCCAGCGCTTAGAAGTCCTGTCAAGCACAATGCGGTGTACGGTGCAAATATTGACAGGGGGAAGTGGCTGAGAAAGAAACCGATTGAACCATGCAGCAATTAGCTCATCGGGAATGAATCCACAACATGCCATAACATATGGTTAAATGTCACCACCTAACTCAAGCGAGCATGTACATAACACATTGACACAAACCTATCTTGCAATACGACACTATGGAGACAATGAAGGAGGCATGTCACACCCAGTTCCCATCACAAAGCTATTTATATTGTATTAATAGTTCTGATTTTAAAAAGCATGTTATGTATAAATCAATGCATGAACTAACTGTTTATAATGTGTTTAAAAACATGTATACTGTTCTTTCTTTAATAGTTCAATATATTCCTAAAATATCAGTGTTTTTTTCCTCTAGGAATCTATTGACAGATTATTAAGAAATATATATGCATATAAAAAGAGGACTACAACACTTCTGAATTCTACAAAATTCTTAGGAAACGTTAATTTAATGAATAAGTGGTTGGTAAGCTTATGTAATGCTGCAGCTGTTAACTAACTACAATGATTTTGGTTCATGAAACTAGTAAACACAAAATAATAAACTAACAAATACATATCTCACCTCCTCTCACATGGCAATTGGCTTCAACGCTTTCATCCAGAGCTTTATGAACTAACGTTCTTCACAATCCCAACGTTTTCCAACGTTAATGGTACAAGCTCCGAAACCCGTCCTCATTAGATATTCCATATCCTATAGTGTATCACTTGACATGATATAACACCAGTGAAGAAGAAACTTCTTTGGAAGTTATGCTTTGATGATTCTGCATAACAAACGGCAGCTATTTTTTGTTTACTCTGACTTGACTCCGGGTCCCACGATCCTTGGTCATTAAGGCCGCATCTCGTTAGCATAAATTAACCTCAGGCTATGTCCACATTTTGTTTGTATCAGACTGAAAGGGCAAGGTTTTAATACCAACCTGGAGACGGGATATTGGTTTGGTAAGAAAAAACGTGTTTTAATGAAAATGAAAAAAAAGAAATCCATGTTTTTTTACTTTATTTGAATTAACCCTTTGCTTACCCTTTGCACGCACGCGCACACGCACACACACACAAACACACACACACACACACACACACACACACACAAGCCCCCACACATACACACACACACACAAACCCCCACACATACACAAACACACACAAACACACACACACACACACACACAGACACACACACACACACGCACACCCTCTTATTCCTTCACTGAAGGCAAGAATACTAACCTTTTAGGAACAATATGACGTAAATCAAGTATGCGTACAAGACAATTTTCAATTCACATTGTCCTTCCAGCCATATTTTGATAACACTGGAAGGACTGCTGTGTGTGTCTGAGAGAGCTGGATTCTGTGTCAACATAGTTAATTAAGTCTCTATTTGTGCAGTGCCATACTTCGGCAGTATCTCGTAATGAGTGCTCTGGCTGCCTCCTGTTTTGATTTTTGTTATCTCCCTCTCTCCCTCTCTCTCTCACTCTCTCTCTCTCTCTCTCTCTCTCTATCTCTCCATCTCTCTCTCTCTGCAGCTCTCTCTCTCTGTCTCCCGCTCTCTCTCACATACCCACTCAGCTTGACTATTCTCTTCCAGCTTACTTTGTTCTCACACTACTTTTTACTCCCCCCCCCCCCCCCCCTTTCTCCCATCCAAGAGGATCAAACGAGCACCCAAACCTAAAAAGGAGCTCATGTGTTTATCAGCACCTGGCCCCTGAGAATCAAATGCTCTCCAACAACGCTCCTGTATCCCCTTTAGTATTCACAAGTGATCGATTGAGATCATTGGGAAAAAAAAAATTGCTGCAGGAGGATGTGAGAAAAGGCCTCTTGGCCGAGATGAAGCGCTTCTCTGCAGGCCGGGTGCTGAGAGAGAGAGAGCACCCACCCTGGCCTCAGATCTTCACTAATGACCGCTGTTTAGCAGGGACGCGGCGACACAGCCCCTTGTAGCACCTGTAACCGTACCCGAGTCCACGGGGGGCTTCCTGAGGGGAAGGCTGTTTTGCAGCTGCATGTTTGAATTGTATTTGTCTCTTTTCCTTTTTGTGGAATGCATAAGCTCACTTCGTAACAGTGGCTTAGACAAAATGCCTCCCAAACAATGTGCCGTCTCTCGGTTTGGCTTGTTTTAAAACAGGATGAACACGATGCGCACAACATTCTGACTGGTATACAAACGGCAGATAGTGAATTCCTGCAGTGGACAGCCAGACTGATTTGTTTTGTTCACTTTGTTTCCCATATCACATCAGTCTGGAAAGGGCTGCATTTGAAGATAATTAAGCTTGGGGCGTTGCCATGGGTATTACTTAGCCAGCAAAAAGATCATCCATCTGCCATCGATCAGCAGCCCAGAACCAATCTAAACCCTGAACTTGGTAGCAATGCAAATAGATCATTTAGAAAGTGAGCTATCGGTAGCAAAACCATGTTCCTAACTCAATGCTTTTAAGGTAAAGGAACGATGTAATGAATCAAAGGACGCATCAATAAACCAGGGAATCTATTAATTGATGCATTAATAACAACATTTTAAATAATGGCCAGGAATGTGATGTGAAAGGAGGACGGCGATTGCCCCTGCATGTGAAGAATGACCTGCTCTGTGCTGGTGAAGCCCCAGCATATTAAAGCGTCTAACAGGCTACTGGGCCACATTCAGCATCACACCTCGGGATCCGCAGGGATTGTATCTCGTTTGATTTCCCAGAGTGGACTTCGAAAAGGTAAATCGGTTTATACTTATGAGCCGTTGATCCACAGGAGAGAGGAAGAGAGAGAGGGAGGGAGGGAGAGACAGACAGACAGAAAGGGAGACAGAGAGAGCGGAAGAGAGAGAGGGAGGGAGAGAGTTTGTAATTGAGCAGCCCTCGGTGACAAACAGACAGAGAGCATAGAGAGGTTAAATAAGGTGCGGGAGAGGTGGCCAGAGAGAGATGGCTGCCGACAGGATGAGTCCACCGCTGCTGTCAGCTGGGTCTCAGAGGACACGGCATAGTGGCAAGTACGGAAGCCCGGCAGCTCAAAAAGTAAACCCGCCATGCCTGAGGCACTGGAAGGAGATGTACCGGAGAAGGACTGAATGGTGATAAAAGATATGTGGGTAATAAAGCTTTAAAAAAGGTTTCCCGTGGTTTAACGGTAATAAAAACAGTTACAATACTGACATGCCTGCCCCCCACCCCTGTTTATCGTATAATATTTTCAGTAGCTTGTATCAGCTTTTTGATGGATTAAAAGTGTTTGTTATCAGATTAACTGTTATTACACAGCCGTTCTAAGCGGTACTTTTATAAAGCAAAATGACAGAAATATGAAAAATTGCAGACATACTTTGTTTACCGTTATCCCAAGCACCTCACACTCCTAATCATAAAGGAAATGCGTGCATGCATGTTATGTTTATATAAACAAAACCACCATGTGTGGACCCGATTATTATTACTATTAATAATAATGAAAGATAATCATTAATAAGTACTTTGATAATTAGTACAATAGCCATGCAAATGAACAATAAACCATGTCCTTTAACAAAGGGGTTTATCAGGGGAATGAAAGTGTATTTAGTGGTGAGTGAAATCACATGGTTCATGGGGGTTAATGGGAGGGGTCAAGAGAGAGGTGCGCTGAAAAAGTTGGGATTAATTGGGAGTCGACTAATTACCTTGAAACTCTTGTCACATAGTGCTACTGTAGAGAGTTACATGGCTCTAGAGAACAGGGGAAAAACATCCCTCCAACCAGCTGAAGGGAACTGAATTGATCAAGCCCATTCTTTTTAGGAAATAAAACGTTTATGTTAATGTGGTCAAGTGCTTTTTAAAACTCTGGCACTACACAGGAGTTTATCTCTCCCTCTCTCTCTCTTTCTGTCTTTAACTCACTCCAACCCTCTGACATCAAACTCAATTCTCTGTCTCTCCCCGAGTTTTGCATTGCATTGTGTTTTGCACCATCCGTTTAAAGCATGGATGATTGAATGAATGCATGAATACAATTACGGATGGAAAATGGCATTATATTTCAGCCTCGTTCAGTAAGTGCAGTGCCTTGAATTCGACTGCTTCAAAGCCAATGAATTTCAAATGAATGGACATTGAAGTTGATGCAAATGGAATAACTGTATTCAAAATGTTAATCGTGCATACTTTACATCTGGTCTGCGGGACAAAAAAATCATAGTCCCCTTATCTCAATTTATCCATATCTAGTGCAGAAAGGGTATAAAATGAGATCTTATGTGTTGCAAGGTATGGACTGAGGTTGTTCAAGAAATATGGCAGCAATTAGGGAGTAAGGTCGGGTCAAGTTAATATGATTTGTACAGCCCTTAATCATTTCCAGTCTCAAAGAGCTTTTCATGCCATATATTTATGCCCCCTCCCCTAAACCCTAGACCCCAAAAGGGCATGAAAAAACTCCTTAATTAACAAGGAAGAAAACTCGAGAAAGAAGGCAGAGTGGGTGATCACTCCTCCCAGGGATGGTAAGGGGAGCAACGGGTGCCATAGTGTACATGTATAGTAGCATTTCACGCAAATATAAAAAAAAGGATCCAGAAAAAGTAAGGGAGTCCCCACATTATGTGAGGAACTCAGGGAGGGTGCCCACTCCTCTTAGCCTATTACTCTTTCCCGCGAATGACATGTAGGCTGTGTGAAATTCCCATCACATAAAGTTCTACCAAAAGGTAATTGCGCCCCTTTTAGTTTTAATTAACAGCCCAATCGCCGCTTTGGGAGAGATCCAGGGATGTGGTTCACCATAGCTCAAGTGGTGACATTTAAAAAGCGTCCGATATGTCATTCTGCAATCGCCGAGCACATTTTGTTCTTCGCAAGCCGGTGTATTTATTACTGCGACAACCGTGGGTAAACTATACACTCACGCATGAGCTCCTCCTGCAAACATTATATTCATATTTCAATGTTGTCATGGACCTGATTCCATTCAAAACAATACCCGATGAAGGACAAAGTAACGTTTTAGAGCCCTGGCACTGCAATGCAAAGTAGCAACCAATCAGACACCAGACCACAGGTAATTAAAACAAACAACTATATAATCAGCTGATGATAAAATGGAATAGAGCTCCAGGGTTTAGGCTTTGTGTGAATTGATGGTTCATTAAACAAACCCATTGTAACCTAAAGAATAAAAGAAAACCAGGCTGGGTTGTCTTTCTTTGCAACTTTTTAACTTAGTTCTAAATATCATATTTATTTCCAGAGGGCAGTCTCTCTCTCCCTCTCTCTCTCACTCTCAATCACTCTCTCTCGCTGTCTCTCTCTCTACGTCTCTCTCTCTCTCCCCCTCTCTTCCACTCTCTCTCCCTCTCTCCCCCCTATCTCTCTCCCTCTCTCCCCCCTATCTCTTTTCTCTCTCTCTCTCCCTCTCTCCGACTCCCTCTTCCTCCCTCCCTCTCTCCTCCTATCTATTTTCTCTTTCTCTCTCTCCTTTCCTCCCTCTCTCACTCCCACTCTCTCGCTCTTGCTCAACTCTTCGCATCGCCGGCGCATAATTGCATGTTCGAGTGTCTGAAGAGCAATCCAGTGTAATGGAAGTAATTACACAGAAATTATAACCTGTCGGAGTGAGAGAGGACAGAGGAGCCGGAAGATCCGAGAGGAATAGGTGTTCCACGTCACACAATCAACACATCTCTCTCAGCCTCTCTCTCTCAGCCCTTCTGTCGGCACCCATGTGACACACTTCACCACTGAGCTGTCGGGAATACCAGGTCCCTCTTTAAACCGTCGACTTGAGAGAGAAGAGGAGAGACAAGGGGAGATGACTGACATTTCCATAATCTGCGAGTAGCCTGCCGGATTTGACCCCCGGTGTCATTTAATACCTGGCACTCCAAAGCTATCCCTTTCCTCCGCTGTGATGAAGTTTAGAGAAGATGGACTCCGGTTCATCCCTCACACACCCACCGCCCCACCCCCAAGGCACTTATCCCGAATGATAAGAACGGATTATTCACTGCTTGTGAAAAATCGACTTGTTATCACTGTACCTAGTTCTCTATAATGCTGTTTTGTCCCGGATTTGTACCATTGTTGAATTTCGAATGCATGTGTCGAAAACGAGAAAGAAATAAGTGTTTCTTCGTCGTTACAAGCGTGTCTCTCATGTTAAGGGAAAAAAAAATAATGCAAGTGAACTGGTGAATTCAGAAGTTATCATTTATTAACGGTTAGCATAAGACGAGTTTGAAGCGAGAAATGGTGAGCAAAACCCAGTCTCATGCAACCACAAGCTATCCTTTTTAATCGTCGGATATGTTTTAAGTCACAAAGCATCTCCCTGGCATTCATAATGAGCCCAAAAGCTGCCCACCCACATGGGAGGAAATCAGGCAAAATAATGGCTCATCACAATACAAAAGAGACAAGGAAAAAAAAAGAAAATGTCCTCCAATACATTGTGTGTATCCTGGCTAATTGGAATCGGGGCCACATTTACTATCACTGGTTTGAACTGTGACCTTGGTATTTTCAGAGAGAGCAATCCCTGAACTCAATCCATTCATAATGAGTGGTTGGGTTTAAAAGCTCAGGGAGTCGCGTACTAGTGAACCCCCAACCCTGACTGATATAACACAGTTAAATTATTCATTTGAAGTAATAGTCTCGCTGATGAAATATTCATTATTCTGTAATGAGGGATGTATTGATTTAAATAGCAGCACTTTGTTGAAAGCCTCGGTTTCAGCCCGCGATAAAGGGGCAAACAGAATGAAAGGTATCCCAAAGATAAGTTTTGGTATTTCATCAAATCCTGTCCCTTACTACCACTGCCAGTTAAGCTTACTACCACCGCCAGTTCGAAACACGTGAGCTCGAACTACGAGGGAGACTATCTCATAGTGTTCCTAGTAAAGGAATCAGGGCAGTTGGATATCAAATTAGAAAGCCTGGTAGTTAGATTAACCCACTTTTTGCTGTTGCATCATTTAGAAATGAGGTTCAATCAGCCTCGGGCATCGTAAGAATGCTGACTGACCCCTTCGCTGGCTGTGATGATCAATGGGAATATGTGATGGTGACACGCAATATATGTTAATCATATACGTAATCATTTTCTACCCAACGTTCGGAAGGGAAAGTCTTCAAATGCATTTTTTTGTTGTAGAGTCAAGTAAGACATCATTGTGATTGGGAACAAATGACAAGATGGTGCTGACTCTGAAATTAATTAAACCAGAAATTAATTGAAATAAAATTCACATTATTGTTTGTTAGATGTAAGACGTCTAATACCCCCTTGCGACACGTCACATGACTACAGTTTTGAGTTTTTCCTACATGTTTGATGCGAAAGCTATTAACACCATGTTGGGCCAAAACTATTTTTGCACTCATGTGGCGTTTTGCTTTCACACTGCACGGAAATAAGAAATGCAAAGATCCCCATTAAAAACAGTCCATATGGTCATGATCTTATGGAATTATTCTACAGCCGACTTGTTCAGCCAAAAATATGAATAACGGTCCCTGACACAGCAAATGAACAGCGAACCATATGTTAAACTTCAAACGTTTGACAATGCCTTTTCTCAATGTGTGACAAGAATTATTGACACTGTTAACTGCAGCAAAACCATGCAAGACAAAGTTAAGCGTGCAAGCATTGTTTGTGAGGAATATTCACGTGGCCTACATTGTTATCTAGTTTGACGGCAAACTATGAGACATACACCCTTACCCTTAAGGCTTGTGGGTGATAACCACGCTAAATGAAAGGTAAATGGACACAAAATGGTTCAGAGGGATGCATATTATCGTCAGTGGCAGCTTGTTCATCTACACTTTGCATCAATGTGTTTTTAAGGGGAAGTACCATCTGGTTCCTTTGGAACGCTACCATCAATGGGTTGACACATGGAAACTGTCTTCTAGATGCGTTGATCAGCCAACGATGGACAATCTATAATGCATAGGCATGCGTGCATGGATACATTGTTGAAAGACTTTAGAGAGCAATGAAATACCCTGGCATCTGCCCACTACACCCATTATTACTCAATTATGAGCCAATTTCATGTATTGGTCCCACTTACAGAAATCACACGGGAAAACCAGAGCCTTTTATGCCATACAACTGGGAAGTTCTGTAAAATAGACGCCCGCATTCCAGTCACACATGAGCCGTTCCATCCCAAAAAGCCAATAACCGAACAACACAAGCTGATGCCAGTGATGCCAGAAGATAATCGTTTTAATCTCATCATGTCATTACCACAGGCCAACTGAAACTAAATGTTTCCTTTCCCTTTGAACCCGTAGAAAAACCGTTCTGGCACTTGCGGGACAGTTTTTTTTTTTCACTAGAACTACTGATTTTCAGCACTCAAGAAAGATATTTGAGAATTGTCTGTATAACAGAACATGATTATCTTAATTGTGCCAATAATAAAAGTTTAATTAAGATCCTCAGGCAGCACATCCAATCATCAGATTGAACTGTTGTAGAGAGAATTGCTGCATTGGGTCATGCAGTGATAAACTAGTTGTTGACAGTTTGGCACCAACACCAACAAGCAGTGTACATGGGGGAAGTAATGAACACCCCCAAGCTCTGAGGAAGAACCCTGGCCATAGGGTCACGCATTGATTTCCTCTCTAGATATCTTTATAATCGGAAAGACTTTCAAGGATCTAGTTGTCTTTCTTTCAGTAAGACTTCCTGAGTATTTCCTCTGCAGTATTGGAGAAAAAACTGAGGGAAATTACAACTTGAGTCCGAAAGAGAGAGCAATCAGCGCCCCAATCGCAAAACAATTGATTGATGCATTCTTGAACAATGTAAGGTAAGAAATCATTCAACTAAATTGGCCTGATCGTCAATGTCTTTCAATACTGTCGAGGGCCCTCCCAAGGGGAGAATGATTCACCCATGCAAACCCAATATACAGCATTTTATATAAAGGAAGCTCTAACTACCTTTATACATGGAAAAAGTCAAACCCAAAATTCAGTTATCTCTTTTTTTAATTTTCTTTTCTTAATTTGCCAAATCCTCGTCCTGGGCACAGTAAATACACTTTCCCTCTCTGCAGTCAAGCATAGCAGTTGCCCGAACCCCTCAAACGTTACCTCAGCAACAACCTTTAAAGAAACTATGGGGAAGAGGAGGAACAAGAGCCGAATAGAGAGAAAAATAGACAGTTAGGGGGCCGAGGTGCGGTAGGATAAATTACTTGAATTCTCTAGTCTACTCAGTTTGTATATAAGTATTCATTCTGTGCTCCTCACACTGTTATTGTACTAGCAGGTGGCTGTGACGAATTGTAGGGCCACTAAACATTTTATCGAGTCTGCCACCCCAGCGCCCATCATTCATTCTGAGTTTAGGCACAGCTTTCGCTACGGCAGTTGTCGCAACCACCGCGTTTGTCTTTTACAATGAAAAGTCACTCTAGCCGTTCCGAAGTGACAAACAACTCTTAGAGGAGCGTCTGAACGGCTGTTTCCCCTCAATTCCGCACGTTAGCACAACTCGGCGGTTTAAGTGGACGACGGTTAGCGGTTAGCTTGTTTGATTCCTCAACAGAACGGCAGCCGGCGTGAGCAGGGGTCTGTCAGGAAGTCTCTGTTTGCACGAATCATAACGTGGCGGTGGAGGGTGGGGAGGGAATGAGGTTTGTCAGATGGCTCCGCCGTGGCAAGGCACCCGAAACTGTTGGATGATTTTGTTTACGGCAGTGTAAACAAGGCGCCGTGGCGGTCGCGAGCGAAAAAAAACCACGAGGACATTAAGTTAAGGATTCAGACTCAAGGCTCTGTTTGTCTTAGGTAAGCAGCAGCCCACTTTGCTGTCAAGACACACAAACTGCTGATTAAACAGGACATGCGGAGGGGTGTGGGACGGGGTGGGGTGGAACAAGGCCTTTGTGAATTATGACACAGTCATAAACAGGGCTGGTGGTTGGGGGGGGGGGGAGAGCGAGGGGACGTGTTCCTGCTGACGTGATCTAATTGAATCACAAAACCGCTGCACCGCCTCGTTCGTCTGAATCCTTGATTTCCCTGGCCATGGGGGTTTGGGGCAGCTCTTGTGAACCCTGTAGCGGGGGAGATAATACACCAAAGAGGCACTTTGGCGCAATTAAAAGTTTTGCTATCAGACAAGTTGTGCTATCTTTTCGTTTTAAGCTTTTCATCTGTTTTTCTTTTTTTCCTTGGCTAGATTCACTGTGACTAATTGAAACTCACATTGCCCCCGAACGCATGGCCCGGTGAATTGAAGAAACATCAAAAACAACATTCACCACCCAAAAACATCCCGGCTTCCAAAGGTAGAAGCTGAAAGACATTCCACATATTGAATTCCCGTCTAATTCATATGTGAATAATAACTCATAAATACATAAAATGTGTTTTCCTGCAGGCCCTTTGTGATCAGCGCCCTTGTTGCTTTGATAAAGTGCAGCCGTCACTCTTTCCTTCACAGGGGGAAAACATTTTTTTAAAGATCCTTGTGTTTCTCAGTAAATGCCTCCTATTCATTCTTTGACACAGTCTCTCTGCAAGCGGTTGTTCAATGTGTTAGTATTTTTGTCTAATGAAAATAACTAAGTTGGTAGCTTGTTTTATGTGTGACTGTGTCTTTGTATGTGTGTGTGTGTGTGTGTTAGTGCATATGTGTGTGTGCTAGGGCCATGCTTTTCTAAATTAGAGGTATTTATCGTTAAGTTTGCAACCGTTACATAATCACACCCATTTTAATCAATAAACAATAAAGCCTAAAAATAGCACGTGCACATTATCTCTCGTTCTTTGTCTTCATATTACGTCCACGTCACATCTCCTGAAATAAACATGCAATGCAGAAAATAACAGTAATCCCAATGTTAAATTGGATCCTAGGCAAATTACACCACAGGTAATTATGGCTAAGAAGATATCATTTCAAACGAGTCTGAAGTCAGATTGTACAGTTGACATTTTTGAAAAAGGCTAAGGCCACCAGCAAACTTTACTTGAGGTACTTTATATCTTGCACATGGAAATCATATTTTTACCTTTGTTTTATTTTCTTCATTAATGATGAACTGTATGAAATGTGCAAAATGCATATATGACCGTGGTAGTATTTACATTCTTAGCGGTTAAGCTAAGAAGACACACCCAGTGATAAAAGTGTCCACACGGCTTAACATCTGATCAAGCAGAATCAAATAGAATACCAATCATTAATAAGTGGGCAATTACATGGCAATCCATTGCTAGAGATTTAATGTTACTGTCATTTAAAATGTCTCTTCCCTAGCTGTTTCACAGAAGTGGTTATGAGTGGGTAATAACGTAGTCACACGCAGGGAGGTGTAATATTTATAGATATGCTTTTCTAAAGTATGCTGCAATAACAGTGAAGCAAAATCGCTAGAAGAGGCACATTTCTCTTCTTAAAAGTTAGAACATAGTACTCTACAATTATAGAATTGGGCTAATTACTGCAACTTGGAATCATGTACATTAGGCCTACATTGTTGATCTTGAGTGACATCTTGAGTGTTGGTCTATAACGACATTGGTGGTTATATTGAGAAACCGATCTGATAGTAACTGCGTGAGCCGGCACAAACGGAAAACGGCACAATGCATATGTTCAAATGGCGATTTGGTCATGAACTGCTGATCAACACCAATGCTAAGGGCTATCCAGCGCCCATGTGTATGCCACGGCCGTGCGGGAGCTGTCGGCGAACGTAACGAACGGTGCATCGCGGCGACTATAAGGTCCACTTAGCAAGGTCGCAGGGAAAACTGACCATTGTAAACCCTATATCTCATGGGGGGGAAAAACATTGAATATCAATTGAACATGCCTCTTTCATGTTACACTTTGACAGCCATGCTCACTTCTGGGCATGGAGACAGAGAGCTGGCAGAGGCGCTGGCTTCAGCCACTCGGAACTATGATAATTTATACAGTGACTGAGAAGGTGCTGCCTACGGTGTTTTGAATTCACTGATCTGATGTGGGAGGACGTTTATGTAGGGAAAGAAGAATGTTCTCCTGCAAATTATGTTGTCTTCATTGAAGTAAGAAGCATGCAGTGGTCATTTAAGAAAGTACGTTCTTAAAAAAATAAATATATGGAATATGGAAAATGTGCCAGCCACGGAATTACAAAATCCAAAACACAACGGAGACAAACCGACATTAAGGCAAAAAAAAACACATTATAAAAGCCTTTAAGAAAATGTGTGGGTCTTGAAGTTGGTGTTTTTGATGGAGTGATTGAAGTTGACAGTGTGGAGCCATGGTGGTGGAGCATTTCAGAAACAAAGCAAAGTGGGCGTATTCAGCTTTCAGCAACTACAAAACTCAAACTAGGCAGAACAAAATAATAAGTTGTTCTCTCTTTGAAGCAGGTCTCCATGGACAGAGGCCAGAACACAGAGATATAGAGAGGGAGAGAGAGAGAGAGATAGAGAGAGAGAGAGAGAGAGAGAGAGAGAGAGAGAGAGAGAGAGAGAGAGAGAGAGAG
>JAOPUA010000161.1:5089120-5105415 GCA_027122455.1 Trisopterus luscus | reverse complement strand
ACACACACACACACACAGACACACACACACACACACACACACACACACACACACACACACACACACACACACACACGGCTAGGCATATATTCTGTTGTTGTAGCATTTATTGATATGTATACAGCAATATTTGTCTTAGGCATACCTGTCTTTGCAGTTTGAAAATAACTCACGTTCATTCTATTACTATAACAGTATGCAATCATTGAGTAGGTGACCAAATTTTCTCCACTTTCTATCAGGTGAACCCCAAGGTAAAGAGGGCAACCAAACGATCAGAGACAAATGTAAACAGTACCTGGACCGAGTGGATGAACTTCAGGACTACCTAGACAAAAAACAGGTTAATAGACAAACTAACTAACTAATACATAAAGGCTGCTTTATGGGATGGTATGTAGAACGTTCAACAGGGATGCATACTTGATTTGTCAGCTGTTGCATTCTGAAAAATGTGGTAGCACTCCCTGACAAACAATCCCTGGTCGATGACGGCAGCTGCGTCATGACGTGTCCGCGTTACGTGCGCGCGTTTGTGTGCACAACAGAATCCACCAACCCGTGTCTCTGGCTTCTCAATGCGGAAGTCAGCGTTTTGCCTTATTATTCTTCGGCGATCACCGAGGTAGAAAATAAGTTGAAGCATCGCCGTCGTGTGAGGTGACAGGACTAGAAAAAACCCACACGGATTGGTTGGCGTATTTGCACTGCTACCTTTGTTCCGACCGGGGGGACAGTAGACAGCCCTTATGGCTGCCAACAACAATTTACAGGTAAGTGGAAGAGCTAACCCTCGGCTAGCTCTCTGAGCTAACGGTTACTGCGCCAAGCAAAACAACACTGGCCTGCGTACTTGGTGTGGCGGCGGAACTTTAGCAACGAAAACGACTGAACACGACCTTTCTATTGCCTTTTTATTGGATGAATGGCCGCTCGATCCCGTGATAATAAGGGCTGTTTCAGTCCATAGACTGTAAAATATAGTTTCAGTCTCAATACACGAGCTATGACCACTGAGACGTCTGACTTGACCACTGACAAAACGCAATGTAGCGGCTCGGTTTCGATGAGTATCGATGTCTTCCATTAAAGAAAGGGGCGTGTGGGGCTGTTTTGCACACTGTACACGATAGACCATCCCCACACACCGTATCGGGTCGGGCTCGGCTCGTCGTCTGTTCCCGTATCATCAGAGACCTTCAGCCTTTGATCCATCCAGAAGCCTTGCTCATAGGTCATGCTCGTTCCAGAAGTTTATTACCCAGAACACGTCTCATGTAAAATGTTTATTTTGTGCAAAGATCGTAACCAAAACTAATCATCAAAGGGAAGTGATACAAATTAGGATCGAGTCCCTCTGCGGCTCAAGTTCTCCCCACCCACTCATTTCAGTGGCAGGTGCCGTCACGCAGGTGTGACTTCCATCACACATGGGATGATATTTGGGCTTGGGTGCCAGGTCCTACAGCTGGTGGTCGTCCATATTAAAGCTCGCCTCCGTTATCGAGTTACCGTTACGTTCTGAGACCATCTGTTACCTGGTGGTTATGTTCGATTGTTCTATTGCTTTCACTGGTTCAACCCTAATGCAAATTGTAAGCTCTCATATTCATCGCTCCATGTGTGTTACAGAAAGCCATTGATCTTGCCGGTAAGGCAGCACAGGAGGACAAGGATAAGAACTATGAAGAGGCTTTGCGTCTGTATCAACACGCTGTTCAGTACTTCCTGCATGTAGTTAAATGTAAGTATCAGTGTGTTTCTATAGAAAAACGAACTTCTCCTTTTATGACATGTTCTTTTCCCATTTCCAAATAGTTTCACCGAGGTTTACCCTGACAACATAATGAATAACATGTTAATTAAAAAATTAATCTGAAAAATGCTTCCTTCAATATTAACTTTTTTTTTGGATGTATTATTTTGCCAGATGAAGCCCAGGGGGACAAGGCGAAGCAGAGCATCCGGGCAAAATGTGCGGAATACCTTGACAGGGCAGAGAAACTCAAAGAGTACCTCAAGAAGAAGGAGAAGGCTCCTCCTGCAAAACCTGTCAAAGAATCACAGTCTGATGACAAAGGGTGTGTAGTGTCAGGGCATTTGAAAGAGGCAGGGTTTGACCCCTAATGTCGGCATACCTGCTCTTAGATGACATATTATTACGTATTTGAAGTCACTGTGAGTCACTTTTGATAAAAGTGGCTAGTATTTGACAACAGGATTTAGTGTTAACCCTTTAATACAAAAGGGCTGTGTATGTGATAACGTGTTAATTTGTGTGTCTAGAAATGAAAGTGATGAAGGTGATGATCCAGAGAAAAAGAAGTTTCAGAACCAACTCTCAGGTTTGTGGTGGTGGCAATAGTTTCACTTTCCTAAGCTTATTGTATAATTTTATCAAATTCCTTTGAAATGGTCATGTGACATTAAACCATAAATCAACCTGTTATTTCCCAAGGTGCAATTGTTATGGAGAAGCCCAACATCAAGTGGAACGACGTTGCTGGCTTGGAGGGAGCGAAGGAAGCACTGAAAGAGGCCGTCATCCTGCCCATCAAATTCCCACATCTATTCACAGGTATTTCCACCACTTCCTTAAAGGAGACATATTATACCACCAAGTATGAGTGTGATTAGCCATTACAAGCCGTTTTGAAAATGTGTCGCTTCTGACATCACAGGTGGGCATGTCCACCTAGATGTATGATGGATAGATGAGCAACGTTTGCTATGACCCATATATTTGAGTTGTTGTATGTAACAAAAGTCACATATTGGACGGGTCTTAGTTATGTTACGTAGTCTCTCGTTTGACAGCTTGTAACTCCAGTCCAGGGTCGTTTCATCGGGACTATGGGTACTTGTTTTTGATGATGACATTCTGTTAGGCGCATTCTTTCTTTCAAAACCACCTCGCACCATCACATCACATTAGCGATATTCAAGAACCATGCCTGTCTTCACAGGGAAGAGAACACCGTGGAGGGGGATCCTGCTCTTTGGACCCCCAGGGACGGGAAAGTCCTACCTGGCTAAAGCCGTAGCAACAGAGGCCAACAACTCCACCTTCTTCTCCATCTCCTCATCCGACCTGGTCTCCAAATGGCTGGGAGAGAGTGAAAAGTGAGGATGGACCTGGGGAGGGAGGGCCTAAATGGCGTGTTGTTACAATTGAACATCTCAACAAGCTGCGTGTCTTCTTCCTCATCTTCCCACCAGGCTTGTGAAGAACCTGTTCACCCTGGCTAGGGAGCACAAGCCTTCCATCATCTTCATCGACGAGATTGACTCTCTCTGTGGCTCGAGAAGTGAGAACGAGAGCGAAGCAGCCCGCCGCATCAAGACAGAGTTCCTGGTGCAGATGCAAGGTATTATAGCAAGCTGTTTACTTTCATTCCCGTCATGCCTGCAATATTGCGTTTTTGCCTGGGGGTACCCATGCTAAGAATGTATTTTAACACTACACTATGGATAAAATGTACCACTGAATGGCTTATGAAATTACCCTGGATTCAATTGCTTTTAGTTCTCTACCAGTAGAAGTAGGTAGGTAATAACAGATAACATTGATGTTGTAATCATGCAATCAACATGGTTAACGCGCATAAGCATATCCACTTCCATGGTTAAGTGGATATGCTTATGTAATTCTAGACACTAAATACTAAAATAAATACTGGGCAATATTTGGGTTAGAAATTGCTCCTTGTATTGAATCAAATTCATTTTCAAGACGGAACAAATAGACAATGAAGATTTTTTTGTATTTTTTAAAATGCAGGGTTAGCATTGCAAACAAAAAAGTTTACAGACCAAAAAATAAGAAAGGCAATGAAATCTGAAGCAGAGTTTGGCATGATTTCTCCACAAGGGAATTATGTCAAAAGGAAACACTGGTCATCTAAATGCAGCAATGCAGACTTCACTCATGTCTGGCATGATTTGTGCCCGGAGAGATTTGAACATGACCCAATTGGGCAAATACCATGAACTCAAAACCACACAACAGCCAATAAAGTACACCTTACAAAAACATACATAAACAAGGGCACATACTTTTTCTGCTCTGTTGCATTGCAGAACATCCTATTCAATGCTTGAATGGATTTGTTACATATCCAATGGCCTCCTTCCTTCCCCATGACTTTATGAAGCACATTCGGGAATACTTTCATTTTGGAGTAGTAAAAGGGTATTTCTATAATTATAAATGATGCCCAAAACCATTCATTACTATAATTAATATTGATTCTTATTAAAAATATCTTTTCATTGCTATCTAATAATATTGTTGTCGCTTGGTGAGTATATTGTCCATTAGTATATGCTACACGTGAACCTCCTAAGATGGTGCAATTTGATTGTTTCGCTATCTCTGGATATTGGGCAATATCCCATGATTGAGATCTCAAACATGGGATAACGTTTTCATCACAAAATGTCACGCGTGACGTAAGGCTGGGTGATTAATCGAATTTTGATCGTGATTTAAATTTTAGTGTGAAACAATGACCAAACTAATATAATCGTGTTGAAACTATTTAATTTTTTTTCAGCTGGATACATATCTGGACATTATTTTCTATTTGGCCATTTTGTATATATTTTTTAAAGGTCCCATGGCATGAAAATTTCACTTTGAGGTTTTTTACCATTAATATGAGTTCCCCTAGCCTGCCTATGGTCCCCCAGTGGCTAGAAATGGTGTTAGGTGTGAAGTACATGAACCACGACATGGAGGAGAAAGCCTAGGCGGTGGTGCCTCGGTAGTACCGACGCGGGGCTACGGCAGGAGTCAATCGCGGGCAACAATCCCTTTTTCCTCCATGACGCGGTTCAGTCTACATCAGATTGATGTGGAAGTGGAAAAACCAGAGACGTAAGAGAACCCGACGCAGTCGTTTGAGATTCATAATAGCGTCAGAGAAATTATGAATACATGCATCATGTTTTCAAAATCAAAAATAATCGTTTGAATAAATGAGATTTCAATATTGACCAAAATAATCGTGATAATGATTTTTTTCCATAATCAAGCAGCCGTGGCGTGATGGTTGTTTTGGCACGCTAATAAAAACCCTGACAAAAAAAGTGTTATCTTTATTTTTGGAGTGTTCACGTGTAGTATATACTAAAACAATTATCATAGGGTTCAGGCCTTTAAACATGTAGATCCAACCAATGAGAATACCCCTCCTGAGCCCTATACATGATTCCAGGGACATGTTTAAACTCTCTGCTATGAATTATCTTGATTTACAGGAGTGGGGAATGACAATGAAGGCGTGCTGGTACTTGGAGCCACAAACATCCCCTGGACTTTGGACTCTGCCATCAGAAGAAGGTATGCATTCTCATTCAGTCAATTCAAAACAAAACCGTCGTCTTCCTGTGCTCTCTGTAACCCCACGTTTAACCTGTCCATCCCTGCAGATTCGAGAAGAGGATCTACATCCCTCTGCCTGAGGAGCACGCCCGCTCCTTCATGTTCAAGCTTCACCTGGGCGGCACCCCAAACAGCATCTCCGAATCCGACTTTGTGACCCTGGGCAAGAAGACAGAAGGCTACTCAGGGGCGGACATCAGTGTCATCGTCAGAGACGCCCTGATGCAGCCAGTCAGAAAGGTCCAGTCTGCAACCCACTTCAAAAAGGTGCGCCCTGGTTATAAACACAACTGTTTCTTTTTGCACCTGTACACGGTAGTAGACTCACTCCACTCTGCTTTGTGTCTCCTGCTCATGTTTGACATTGGTTAGGCACGGGGGCCGTCGAGAGATAACCCCAACATGATGGTTGATGACCTGCTGACCCCTTGCTCACCGGGGGATCCTAATGCCATTGAAATGACATGGATGGACGTTCCCGGGGAAAAGCTCTTGGAGCCAATTGTTTGCTCGGTAAGCTTTCCTCATGGTTAAATTTACAGGTGATACTTAGATGCCATTACACTCAAATACTTCTTTTTGTCTTTCTTCTAGTCGGACATGCTGAGGTCACTGTCAAACACAAAGCCCACTGTTAACGATCAAGACCTGGACAAACTGCGGAAATTCACAGAGGACTTTGGACAGGAAGGCTGAATGGGATGTTTTACTGATGAAAACCAAAGCAAAAGAAGTATAATTCTGAAGTTATTACTCTCCGGTCATGACACTATTACCCCCCCCCCCCATCCTGCCCACCTTCCACCAGTCTTAGCTGTCTGTCACATGAGGGTTATATCACATGTTTGGAGGACATGGGTTTCTTTGATGTCACCAGTTGTCCCAAAAAGGGCTCAGGGCTTAATTGACCGTGGTGTAGCAGCTGAGCCGACTCAAATAAATAAGTACTTTAAATAGCACACTTTCTCCAAGGTGTGCAGAAATATCCTCTGATATAAGTACTTTTCAGCAGGATATGTCTGACGATCAGAACACACATAACTTGTGAGCAAGGAAGTCTTGGTATTCTGATAGTAATTATTTATTTCAAAGGACTAAGGTACATGTTATGGGTTCAAACTGATCAATGTTAAAAATATCCTGTGTGTCTGAGTTACTGAGTAGCAATCAAGTGCTCCTCACTATAAAATTAAATGGCTATTTTGCTCCTATTTTGTATAAAAGAAATAACTTCCAAATTGGATGCCACCGTCTTTCTAGAGTTATATATTTGAGTGGTTGAATATAGGTTGTTTTTTTTCAGATAGTGCAGTGGACGTATGGAATTGTGACAGACTGACACTCAGGATTGAAGCGGCATTTGGGCCAATTCAGATTCATTTCTCCATGGATTTCTCCCCGACAAATATTTGTATCTCGTTTTGATTCTAACGATGGATCACTGTAGCTGCCAGACTTCAACAACTACAACTGTGTGTTTTGGTCCTCTGCTTATTCTAGAACACACACATGTTCACACCTTTGCATGACCCTCCATCACTGTCCTAAATATCCTCCATATTAACATAAAAGCCTTTCCAATATACAAGCAATGGTTTGTGCTGAAGAAAAAGATGCCACTTTGGTTCAATTATACATTGCCTCATAAACGACGACTTCCCCACCATATTCATGCTCCACATTGAAATGCAGCTCCAAGCACATGAGGCCCTCAGACGTGGCGCTGTGCACCGTGTGCCTTCCAAACCAGTTGTGAGATGGGTTTTTCCTTTGTTGAGTTTTGCAATTGGATGTCATATTGCTATAAACTTTAGGTGCGTTTGCCACCACTGCTAAGAAATGTATATTACCTGCACATTTTGTGTAAACTCATATAGTTTGAATACTTCTACTCTTAACTCTTACGGTGTTCAGAATGCAAAAAGTTTGTCCTTCTGAATGTTGGTAGGGAACATCTCTGAGTTACTGTAAAGTGCTGTTCTTAGATAGGACAAATGTGTAAGCCTTTTCTTTTTGTAAAAGGTCAGCCAGGCATCAGTTATTCTTTCTTTTACATAAAATGTAAATACAATAAAAACCATCCAAATATACTGAATATTGTTTGTAAATGATTATATAAATATGAACTAATTATGTAAAACTGCCACGTGAGTACATGCCGTAGCCTACTTTGGTCTGATGCGGAAGTACCGCGTTGCATTCTGGGATTTGTGGTTGTATTATAATCAATCCAAGATTCCGTCAAGACAATTTTAGAGGTTAAAAAACTACAACTACCCGGAACCTGTGTTGCATCCTTTCAAAGTGGAGTTGGATTTGTTTTGGTTTATGCAGAGTGGGCTTTGTCGTACAGAGCGAAGGTCCATCACGATAAATTATTACGGAGCCCAAACTCCTCCTCCGAGACTTCGGTTTCGCAACGCCTTTAACGGACGGTCGTCTCTTGACTCCTGCTACACATCCCCCTCCAATTCCGTTTTCTAGTTAGCCATTAAGCTAACGACTGCGAGACTCACCCATGTCCTCAGAGGAGTTGAGCTCATCGATCACAGATTGGTTCTTTTTCAATTCCTGGTGGCTCCTTCTGCCATTCGTGATGCTTCTGGTCATCGCTGCCTTCATCGTTGCCTTTGTGCTGCTCCTGTACATGATATCGCCTCTTATCAGCCCCAAACCTTTTAAACTCAACGGGGCCCATGTCGTGGTAAGTTTGTCTGAATCAAGAAGCTAGCGTTACGTAGCCTAGCCTAGCCAAAATATGGGTCGTTTCTGTGTTTACACGCGTTTTAAGGACGCACCTTTCCACAAGAACGACTTATAAATGTGAAATCGTTTTTGTTGACAAATGTACAATTATCAGCCCTTGCAAGATTGTTTACCTCTGCTATTAAAGCAAGCTGTCATTTCATGACACGCCCACACATTTAGGATTCTTTGCATCTTCCAATGTTGTTATCATTTAATAATGTGTGATGCATTTAAGATCAATCCTATTTGTATAGAACTATGTATTGCCCCAGATGTATTTGGGCATGCATAACTAAACCGGGCAATGATAAAGGCTCGAAAAAGAAGGCAAGCCAGAGAAAAGGCGTTCAAATGTGTTACCGTTAGTTAGGCACTCAGGCGATATATATATATAAAGTTAAACTCTTATTAAACCACAACCAAAATAACCAAATTAATGCTATTATTAAGTATGCCGAATTCGGATATTGCCTGTGAGCCTTATCTAACCACTGATTTGACGTACAGGTGACTGGAGGATCGAGCGGGATTGGGAAGTCCATCGCTATGGAATGCTACAGGCAGGGAGCCTTCATCACATTGGTGGCCCGAGACGAGGTCAGCACATTTCAAGGATGCAGTGACTCCACTGGTTCACATTGTGGTGTCTAGAGGGGTGGTTATCAGTTTGTTGCTGCAAGTTTAAGATAAAGTAAATCTTTATTTGTACTTTTAAATATTTGAGTATTTCAACTGTAATTTGCATATTTTTTGTCTGTGGAATATTGGACATGCAGGCTAATAGTACATTTGCCCAAGGGGATATTTACTATTGCTATTTGCAGGGTTTCAACAGAGTTGAACTACGTGCAATATGACCCACACTTATGTTTCCCCCCCGCAGACTAAACTGGTTCTGGCGAAGAAAGAGGTGGAAAAATGTGCTATCAATGACAAACAGGTATGTGGCTGTGATTTTTGTTTTTACCCACACAAGTGCAATTGTTTTATGCAGGCCATACTTTCCAGACTTTGGTTAATCCCTTTTTACATGGACCATAATCCTTCTACTTTCAGGTAGTGCTCTGCATATCAGTGGACGTCTCCAGTGATTATGGTCAAGTGGAGAGTGTTATAAAACAGGTACTTAATCTACATTTCTTAATAAAGACCCATTCAGTTGCTCTGTAATGGCATCTGGTGATTCATGTGTATGTGTATGTGTGTGTGTGTGTGTGTCACTGCACAGGCCCAAGAGAAGCTAGGCCCTGTGGACATGCTGGTGAACTGTGCCGGAACGTCCATATCGGGAAAGTTTGAGGAGGTGGAAATGGATCGCTTCAAAGTAAGTAACTAACAACGGAGCGAAACCACTTGGTTAACCTGTGATGCCTTTGTCTGAAATGATATACATCTTTACACAAAGCCCCGGTATAATACGGCCCTCTGGTCCCCAACAGAAGATGATGGAGGTCAACTTCCTGGGCAGCGTGTATCCCACCCGGGCGGTCATCACCACCATGAAGGAGCGACGGATGGGCCGCATCATGTTTGTGTCCTCTCAGGCGGGGCAGATCGGCCTGTTTGGCTACACTGCCTACTCCCCGTCTAAATTCGCCCTTCGCGGTCTGGCAGAGTCCCTGCAGATGGAGGTGGGTTCAGGGACAGCCGTTCCGTGTGACAATATGTCAACAAAGGCTGTTATTAATTTTCATGGGAAACCCCTGGAATTTATCAGGGGCATTGATCACATGTATTATGATCTAGCTCAAGAGTGGTGGGGCTGAAAGCTGCAGAGGTTTTTCTTGTTATACGTGTATATGAAACGGCAGGATCAAATTGCTTGTATTCTGTTGTGGTGGAGCACTTGAACCGCCATAGAGGGGCTGATTGGTTTGTTTTCCGCTCTCCAGATGAAGCCTTACAACATCTACGTGACCGTGGCCTACCCCCCAGACACGGACACGCCGGGATTGGCCGAGGAGAATAAATCAAAGGTAAAGGGCTACTTTGAAAACAGAAGTAACCCGTCAAACATCATCTCTTCCTCATTATGTAGTCACTTCCACCAAGGCCACAATCAGCTTCAGTCAACATTGTTTTTTTGTTTTTTTTTCATAAGAGATTATCAACCCAGAGATTATCTCTAAGCAACGTATTTATTTTGTTCTCTCCTAGCCTTTGGAGACCAGGCTGATCTCAGAGACATCCGCCGTTTGTCAGCCAGACCAAGTGGCCAAGATCTTCGTGAAGGACACCGTGGTAAAATGATCTAATCCATCCCCTGCCCAACACCGAAGACCTTTTCTTTTCATGGGTTATGGGGTTAGGGGTCTCTTGTCCTAACCCTGTGTCTTTGGTTCCCCTCCTCCAACAGCAAGGGAACTTCAACAGCTCCGTGGGCCCGGACGGATACATGCTCTCGGCACTGACCTGTGGCATGTCCCCCGTCACCTCCATCACAGAGGGCCTCCAGCAGGTACAGCCAACCAAAGTCAATGTGTGCGTGCCGGTGTGTCGAGTTGGTGATTTCTAGGCTGAGGTTCCAGGAAACCAATGTGAAGATAAAGCTCTGGTTTCCTGTTCGCACGCTTCTGTGCGAGTATATCAAAGCAGAGAAACACAATTTTTAATTGCAAAATTTGTGAAAAAATAGGCATTACCACTGTTGAGTAAGACCTACACGACCTTGGTTTGACCCCTACTCCTCCCGTGCAGATCGTGACCATGGGGCTGTTCCGGACAATCGCCCTCTTCTACCTGTGCAGCTTCGACAGCATCGTGCGCCGCTGCATGATCCAGCGAGAGCAGGCCAAGGCGGCCGACAAGCGGGAGTAAGGGCCCCCGGCAAGCGTGGGGGAAAACGCCATACATTTCATATTGTCATCGACATAACCAGAGCTAACCTCGCTTACTGGACATCCAAACTATTACCGACCAGGCACAACTGAAGTCCTTCACCCACCTGTCCTTATCCTTACCCCATGTCTCTGCCCTTCCCCTCGATGATCACCTCCCTCACCTATACTCAGCCCCCTCACCCCTATTCTCACCCCCCGCACTTTTCCTCGACCCTATCCTCCCCCCTTGCCCATATCCTCAACCCCTCACTCACATCCTCACCCCGCTCACCCATATCCTCAACCCCACCTCACCGAATCCTCCCCATCCTCACCCATACCTATACCCCCCCCGACCCAAGTCCCTTGCGTATACATCTTTCCTTCACGCGGAAATGAGCACAGTCCTGAGTGGGAAGAGAATTGAGTGATCAGCTGATCAGATGGGACAACATGATGACTCATGTGTTCCATCTGTAAGCCTGCCATTGTAGAACTTTACTATACTGTAGATTTTAATCCTCTCCAAAGCATTCCAGTGACTTTTTCGGTTCTATGTGCGTGCAAATGCTTCTGTCGTGTGGGAGCAGCCTTATTGCAGTGGGTGGTGGTGGTGGTGAAGGCTAAGACCCACACACACTCTCCACCTCGTGTTAAAGTAGGCCTTGTCAACGACTGACACTCTGGGTGTGAAATCCCGTCATACGAGGGAGCGATTGGAAGCCAGAAGGGCCACTCTTTGTGTTTGTTCCACTCGTGTACACGTTGCTTTCATCTACTGGATAACCATCGTTAAATGACCATTGACTTGTCTTGTTACATGAAGTCTTTGCAGGTCAAAGCTCCTCCTGTGTGCACTGTTGTAACATTTGTGTTTGGTTGACTATCAGTAATCCCAAACCAGGGATACAGAGTCTAAACTACTGCATTAACTTAATAAGTGTGATAGAATAGCGTTCATTGGAGATCACTATAAGATGACTCCTGCTTCGGACCGCTAACACATAGCCGTAACTTCCTTCTGGAAATGCATCATTGCTGTTTTTCGATGTTCAGGTGAAAAGATGTGTATGTGTTGTTTGTGAGCTGGTTCCTCATGGAGGGGATATCCAACATTGCATTTGAGTAAATTCATGCTTTGATGTGTGGTGGTTGAAGAAAAAAGTGCACACTAAGCTTCTTTCAACCAAAACCAAAATCGTTTTTTTCTTCTTTTTTTTTAATCAAAGAAAAGGTATGTGTGAAAGCCATAAAGTTATGTAGGTGTGGAGTTGATGGTTCACAAATACAGGGAAATGCAGGCACGAAATGTATGTTAAAATCTTGTTTCTTTTCTCTGTGTTAAATAAGATGTATGAGAGTAGTCGTATCTGCTGTACGTGTGAACGTTGGTAATCCCAGCTCGGATGTCTTGGGATCAAAATTATATTTTGATGGGATCCGTTTGTCAGGGCAATCTTAAATGGGACGGGTCTTGCTGGATCGAGCAATGTCTCGTTTAGGCCTATAGAGGGAACCAGAGTTTAGTTTTATGGAAATGAAAAATCTGGAGAGACTTTTTTTCTTTCTTTTTAACAAGGAGATACCCCTGTTCTGCCGATTCCTTACGACTGTCAGTAAACTTTTGATGTCTTTCAAGCCTTTAAAAAAAAAAGTTTATTTGATGTGGGGGGAGGGGAAGGGTATATACGTCTTCCTTTTATCCATGAAGTTAAGGGAGACTACATTACAAACTAAGCATACAAAACAGATAGTTCAAATATTTTTTCAACGACACTCTCTTAATATTCAACTGATGAAACGTGTGAAGGTAATTTCTGTGGACACTGCGATTATTTGCCTTTCGTTGTTTTCCACGTATCTGTGCTGCCTGCTATCTAGACGTTTAGTTTGCTAATGCAGTGGAGAGCTATTGTTGTCGGGATCCATTCAGATACTTGGCGTTTGTGTATCAGACTAAGTTTAAGTCTAAGTTGAAGGCAAGGAGCTGACAGCAGAATACCTTGGCCTAACCCACCTGTCCATTGGACCAGTTTATCACACTTTGGTGTAAAACATTTCTCAGCGTTTTACAGTATTGCTTGTTTTACATGTTTTATCTGCTCCAATTCTGGATTACAACGCATCTAGATTAAAGCCTTAGGGAAAGCCAAGATATGAAAGTGAGAATGCATGACTCATATGATGATGAACTTCTCATTGGACGTCGCTTCACTAGGCGTGCCAGCCTGCGCTGGAACGCTTGTCATTCACGTCCAGGGGTTGCTTTCAGGGGGACACCTCCTGATTTACATGTAGCATCTTCTAGTTTGTAGAACATGTAGCTCATGGAAACCTGACGTTTTTACACGTTCAAGCTATGCAAATCAGGCCTGCACACGCTCATGTTGAAACAAGGTGATGCATGTGCTTATTCCATTTTTTGTTCACTGCTTATGCTGGTGTCCCTCGTATGTAACGGTGTCATTGACGACTTGCTTTGAATTGGGATTATTTAAGAGTTTACACGTATTGCATCTGAAAGTCTTAATGCTCTTTGTGTCTTGAGTTCATCTGTGTTTTGGGCTTTCATTCCTTTTGCCTTGTCGCGATTGTTTTTGATTTTCACCTTGTGTGCCATCGAAAGAAAATGTGAGCAGTTGAATGAATCTGTCTTATTTTCGTACATGGTCAAATGAATAAATAACTGTTTGAAAAAAATAACACCTGTTTGTCTGGTATTCTTTTTCCAATCCCGAAAACAAAGGTTTTCTGTGTATGCAGTAGATTAGACAACTATTATTGAGCACATGTGTGAGGCCATTAAAACTTATTATCAAAACTACAAGATCTATTCCTTTAGAGGCCTATATGTATATTTAACAGATAGAAAGCCATGGGCTTCAGTCATTCCCTAGAAACATTTCGCTCCACTACCTAATTTGACATTTGGCCTTGTTTTGAGGAATAGAGAGGGTATGAGGCTGTAAAGTATTCTGTTTGGAGGCACTTTAATCTTCCATGAGGGGGGACCAGCCAGGGCAGAGGTATTCTTAGATGTGCTCAAGGCTAGGATCTTAGCTCTGTTTGTCCCCTCACAATCCCCATTTACAGATGTGGCAGGCTACCAAATACAAAAATATGTTTGTGTGTAACTTTATATCCATTAATGCCCATTCATTAATGCCTAACAGCCTAATTGTGTTAGCCAGCTCTCTCAGCAGCCATATGACTGTTATTCGGGACATCATCAACTCTGCTCCAGTGCTGGGGTTGAAAGCAGCCTCTCAAAACACTGCGCCAATCATTTCCCCTGGCCGCCGTTTAATTGCTTTTTTCCCCCTGTGCATGCCGTTGCCATCTTGATTCTACATAACATAACAAAAAAAATAACGCTTAACGTTTGGCCCGGTGGCTTTTCCTCTTTTTCTTCTTATATATAGATCAGCGCACGCTCAAGGAATTACGGATGTTGGTGACGTATTAACTACATCACTGGAGAGTGAAAAGTAACCACTCCTCAGCAGTGGGCAGGGAGCGCAGCGCTGAGCAGCAGAGAGCGACCGAGCGACCTTGTCTGCTCGGCTTCACAGTTTCGCGGCTGGTTGTGCGTGAAAGCTGCGATACGAACAGTGGGTCGCGGTGGTATTGCGGTTGTTCGTCGCGGTGCATGTGCTAACTCACTCCGTGTCCTCGAGATGTTTTTCCAACAGATATTCTAACAGAGGTGGTGCAGAGGCATAGGATACTCGTTCCCATTCCTCTCTTCCGTATGTTGGATTTGTGTGCAAAAGGAGGATCGAGGAACGACGCTCACCCAAAAAGGCGCTTGGGAAACATGAGGATTGCATGGAGCGGTCCGAACGCACGTACAGTATTGTTGGACTTTTAAGAGGTTTGTGTTTGTTCTCGAGCCAGGCTTGCGCATCGCCCGGACACATCTTGGTGGAGGATACACACATGCATCATTTATAGGCATGTAACATAGTTTTCTGTATTATGCATATGCATACTATATTGGAGCAGAAGCCGTCCATGGTGCGTGTCATTTAACGATTCCCTCTGTGCACCTAGTGCCAAATCCTCAACTGTGATGGCGAACGTGTATAACCGCGATATCGTGCAAAAGTACATTTTCCATAAACTGTCCAAGCAGGGGTATATGTGGGAATTCGAGGACGCTGCAGCAGTTGAAGAGGAGGAAGAGGAGGAGGAGGAGGAGGAAGAAGTGGGGAATAATAGGTCGATCATCGCTCCTCCACCGACTTTGGTGAAACGATGTCGAGGAGAAGTGGGGGGCGACAACGACGCCAACACCGGGCCGGAGAGCATCCCCCGTCTTTCCAAGCGGATCATGGCCCGGCACGGGGACCCGCGCGCGGCGACCCACCGGGTGCTGCGCGAGGCGGGGGACGAACTCGAGAGACTCTACCAGGCGGACTTCACCGAGATGTCGCACCAGCTGTACCTCACGTCGAGCACGGCGCAGAGGCGCTTCAGGGAGGTGATTGACGAGCTGTTCAGGGACGGCGTGAACTGGGGACGGATCATCGCCTTTTTCGAGTTCGGGGGCACCGTGTGCGTGGAGTGCGCCGGCGGCCAGGAGGAGGAGATGGTGGCGCAAGTGGAGCACATCGCCGAGTGGATGACTGAGTACTTGAACGGCCATCTGAACAGCTGGATCCAAGACAACGGGGGATGGGTAGGTTTTGAATGTTTAACGGTTCAACGTTCGTTATTCCCCACGTTATTGTCCTAGCAGGGCAGGCACAGAAGAAGGTGATAGCAGAACATGCGAAACCGAACTGCACCGCGATTGGTGGTTGGTGGTTGGTTGTTGGGGCTGCCTGTCAACGCAGCGGACCAATAGGGCGCCCTCTACTCTGTCACACCTCCCTACGTTTTTTTTCCGCAGTAATCCCGCCCCTTTCGTCTATGTCAGAGCCCAGCAGCTGTCTTGCTTGGTGGCACCATTATCCATGGAACAATAGCCAAAAATGATCTTGGGGGCGCAGGAAATGTTATACTATTTCTATCCCTGATCCCGATACCCGATTGGCTGAGAACGCTGCTCAATATTCCCAGCCTGACTATTATTATAGCGCTAGAGTCGACACTTGTCAGGCGACCAAAAACCAATAATGTGCTCAGGGCCCCCGGGCACGGCTGGACAGGTCCCCGAAAACGTCAAGTAATCTGACAGTTGGTGCTTACTTACCCAGACACACACACACACACACACACACATATACCCACATACACAATCTCTCACTTCTCTCTCTCTGTCACACACTCTCACTCTCACACACACACACACACACACACACACACACACACACACACACACACACACACACACACAC
>JAOPUA010000161.1:5005070-5017682 GCA_027122455.1 Trisopterus luscus | reverse complement strand
GATGGTGGGGGTTGGGGCTCCACGGGCATCTGCTGGGGCATTTGCTGGGGCATTTGCTGAGGCATCTGCTGGGGCATCTGCTGGGGCATTTGCTGGGGCATCTGCTGGGGCATCTGCTGGGGCATCTGAGGGGGCATCTGAGGGGGCATCTGCTGTGCCATCTGAGGGGGCATCTGCTGTGCCATCTGAGGGGGCATCTGCTGAGACATCTGAGGGGGCATCTGCTGAGGCATCTGCTGGGGCCGCTGTGGCATGTTGACCATCGGCATGGGATGAGGCTGGCCTTGATTGCCCATGGGCACCTGGGGAGGCATCATGGGTGGCATGCCGGGGCCGGCCATGGGCATGGGGGCCCCGGGGTGCCAGCCTGGAGGAGGTCCACCGGGCATGCGTGGAGGGGCGTTGGGCTGGCCCGGGTGAAGCTGCATGGGCATCATGGGGTTCATGGTGGGCGGGACCATGGGCGGCCCACCGGGCACCATGCTGGCCGGGCCCTGCAGGGGCCCCGGTATGCCCGGCCCCATCGTGGGCCCCATGGTGGGCGGCATGTTGTTCTGCTGCTGTTTGACCCGGTACTCCTCGATCAGCTCTGCGTGCTCCTTCTGCTGCTTGCGGATCTGAAAGCAGACATGATGGCAGTGGTCAGTCAGACGATGTGAAGACAGGAGAGGATAAATAAAACACAATGATATCATGTAAGAAATAAAAAAAGACACAAACATAGGAAAATGGGTAATTAACATGAAAAAAAAAAAAGTATTCATTGTATTGTTAACTTTTTCTATCAAATAACATATTAAAAGGGCATGGAAGGACCTGCTCCAGTTGTTTCTGCACCACCCCTTGTTGCTCCGTGACGTGTTTCAGCTGCTCTGCATCCTCCTCAGGAAAGTCCCGGCCTGCCTTCTTCGCCGTCCTCTGCTTGGCCGACAGAGCCTTCTTGGACTTCCGGTGGGCTCCTATCTTCTCCTCCAGGAACTTCTGCTGCATCTGGAGCAGCTGCTGGGTCTCCTGCAGCCACTCCTCATACTGGGCCCGCTGAGCCGTGTCTGGTGGGGAAGTGAGAGGAGGGAGAGGAGGGAGAGAGGGGGAAGGAGGCTTTTGGTTAGCCAGAGTCCTCGGGGGAGTTAGAAGACCTCACAGGTGGGGGAAAGATTGGAGGGGCAATAATGAGGGAGAACTTACTGACAAAACCCGGTCCAAAGTTTGGAGGGTTAGGCCTGGCTACTTGGGTCAGTTTTCCATCCTGCGACAGAACAGCGAGAGAAGGGGTTATTTAATTGAAGATTTTAGGATTAATTACAATGAAATTGCCACAGCTAAACACTATTGATAAAGTAATCAATATGCTCTGTTCTTGCAGAGATGGCACTGTTCAGAAGGTTTGATTTAAACTTCAATGTTCTGTCAACAAAATAATCACTCAAGTCATTATATTGAGTTGTATTTTAAGTACCTGTCCGACCACCTGTGGTGGGATGGGGGCGGCTTCGGGACAGTGTGGTACCGCACCAGGAGGAAACCTTTGACAGAAGACATTGCATATAGCGTACAACAAGTAAGCTTTCTGGTCATATGGGAGACACAAAGGGACAATTAAATACAGCACCTGTGCAGACTGCAATGATGCGAGTCGAGTTGCTGTGGTTTAAAATAAGCATTTACTTAGCCTTCCCTGAACGCATTAAAACTGTTTTCCCTAAGCAACGCTCAAGCAATTACTTCGATATGGCTTTTTTTTAATGCATTTAATGCACTTTAAATGAATAGCCTTAGTCATTCTACAGTAAAATTTTTATTTTTGCTGAAATTTTATCTGTAATGATAAAGTCATCATAGTCATCTTCTTTGACTTCATTAAGGCATAACTGAATTTGGTATAACTGAAATTAAGAAGATGTCTTACCTGTTCATGACGATAGGGCTCATTCCCATGTTGTTCTGAACCATGACTTTGTTGATGCCTTTCAGGGCCACCATTTTAGCCTTCATGATGGGGTCTGTGATAGCATCAAAATCAGCAAAGACATCGACTGTTGAGCCTAGAACAGACAATAACATATTTAAATAAAGCACACTCTCGACCCCGACCCCACCCCCTTGAAAAGTACATTCTCATTATTGCCAGAAACCGCAGTGGAATTATATTTTGTACCAATGTTGGGGAAGAAGGAGTCACTGGAGCGCTGTCGTATCATGGCCTGCATCTGCCTCTGCTGCTGTTGCTCCTGCCTCTCCTGGTCCAGAAGGTCCTGCAGGAGGAGGGGCTGCTCTTCCAGCAGCAGGGGTCTCGACTGCTGGCCAGACTGCTGGGCCAGGGCCTGGTTCAGCATGGCCTGCTGAGCCTGGCTCAGCGTGCTCTGCTCCAGCCCCGTGCCCATGCCCGTCTGAGGGTCGGTCCCAAACCCGGCCATGGAGGCTTCGGCCGCGGTGGCGTCTGACAGCGCTTGGCCCATGGCGAGGCCGGAGCTGTGCTGATTGGCGTCGGTGACTTGGTTGGGCTGGGCCATGAGGTTACCCCCTTGGTTGACAGAGTCGGCCATGGTGTTCTGCTCCGCGGGCTGCTGCTTTATTAGCAGACTGGACAACACAGGGGTGGAGTCGGAGAGCACTCCCTGCTGGTTGGGAGCCAATGCGTCGCCGTTGGTTTGCTGGTCAGTGGTCTCCGCGGGCTTCTGCCCGTCCTTCCCCTCCGTTTTGATTTCATGAGCGACGGCCAAAGAGGTGGAACCCAGATTTCCTTCAGCCTCCTGTTTCACGTCAGACTGCGTCTGCTCGGAGGAGGACTCAGACTTTGTGGTGACTGATGTTGCAGTCGACGAGGTCTCTGCACCACTGCTGCTGCTGTTGTTGTTGTTCTTCGTCGTCGTCTCAGAAGAAGACCTCTGGACATCGGCACTGTCCATGTTGTCCTCCATGGGGTCACTGAGATCCAGCTCCTCGTTGAACATGTCCTTTTTGATGTCGTCAAGATCCGGGTCCGTGTAGGCGATGATGTCAAATTTGCCAGAGCTGAACAAGTCCTCGAGGTGGAGGTCGTTGGACTCCAAGTCTAGGTCTTTGCCGTCTTCCGGATCCAAGTTTAGGTTCTCCAGATCTGCATCGACCAGGTCTTTCACCTCCACGTCCTCAAAGTCCTTAACGGCTGATTCCTCCGAGTCTAGTTTCTCTTCCACAGTGTCACTGGGAGTAACACTCTCGCTGTTACCAGGAGGGGGCGCGACCATCATTATTGCTGCTGCCATATTCTGGGAGTCATTCGAAGCCGGCTGGCTCATTGACCTCATCAATGTGGACTGCCTGGGCATGTTGTTCCCTTGCATGTGTTGCTGGTGGTTCAGATTCTCCATGCTGGAGGACAGCTGGACGTGGCCGCCCTGAGTGCCCATGGGATCCATCATCCTGGGACCCTGGTTGGAGGGGAACCTGAACTCTGGGGCCCCAGGGAAGCCAGGGGGCCGCTGCACCTGCATGCTTAGGTCCATGTTGCCCCCTGGCATTGCGCCAGGGGGAAAGGGTGGCATGCGGAGCCGGTTCTCTGCAGCTCTGTGCCGCAGCTCAATGAAAGGCTGGCCCATTATGTTATGCTGCTGTACCTGCATCCCGCGAGGAGGAAAGTGCTGGGGCATGCCCATAGGACCTCCCATGGACTTGGCCATGTCCCCCGACACAGACCTTCTCATCTGAGGTGGGATGTCCTGCATTTGATGGGGACCTCTGGGGAAGAATTCCTGACCTCCGTGTGAACCAGGCCCACCTTGTGGAAATGCAAACCTGAAAGAACAGCATTGACGCAAAAGTTAAGGGTCGAACTGTATTTAACATTCCCTCATGTTAAGATGTTATCAGGAATCACAAGTCTGTTGCAAACCAACTTTTCCACTAGGGAACTCAAAAGTAAATAACAACAATTATAAATCTAACAATAACAACAGTACTGTATACATCCCCATCAATTGACTAATCGCAGCACCAACCTTGGCCCTTGGTGTCTCATATTAGGATCCCCGGGATGCATGCCCCTGGGAATCTGCCCTTCATTGGGGAAAGGGCCGCGGTGTTCTCCTGGGAAAGGCCCTGGGTATCTCATTGGTCCTCTCATTGGTCCCTGTCCTGGATACGGTGGAGGGGGTCTGTTGAACATCTCGCCCGGCTGCCCAAGACCCTCCTGTGGCCACGGTCGTGGTGCTCCGGGGGGCATGCTGCCGGTCGTGTCATGAGGGCCCCGCTCTTGCCGAATTATACTCCTCTGTTGCTGTTGTTTGAGCAGCAGTTCTCGAATACGCTGCCGCTGTAAATAGAACCAAACAAACACTTATTTGTAAATATTTTTCAAGACTGGCAGGTTACTTTGCAGAATGAGATTGTGAATACAATGCAAAGGTTAATAACCAAATACCTGTCTGAGCCGTTCCTCACTGTCAGCCAGAGGAACACTCTGAACCTCAGAGCCTGGCATCTGCAGATGGGGATGAATATGGCCCGAGTCTTGTGCTCCAGGTCCACCGTTTCCAGCAATAGCCTGATCCTTCATTTCCATTCTCTCAGGCATTGGTCTAGGAGTCATTGGGCCCTGTTCGAATGGGTCATGGACAGGGGTCTGATTGGGTCTTTGTGACGGGGACTGAGTAAAGCAGTCTTCTTGAAGGCTGGGATGTTTCGGTGTTTGGGAGCCCGGATGTTGGAAGGACTCCTGCATCCTAGCTTGAGGTGGCGAGAAGGGGTCCTGGTGGTTTCCCATCGGTCCCTGCCGCGGTCTGTTCATCCCATCGGGACCCATGATGGAACGTGGGGTCCCGGGCGGTTGGGCGTAGATGTCGTTCATCATAGTCCTTTGCCCCCCAGGTTGTGGGAACATTTCGCCGCCCCCTGGTCTTTGCTGTCCAGGGTTGGCAGAATACATGTCCATGGTCAATCTCTGGCTACCGGGGGATTTAGGAAACCTCTCTCCCATGGTGGGTCGCGGGGTGCTCGGTGCCTGGGCATAAGGGTCCATGGCGTGAGAAGGAGACATCTTCTGTGACGGGTGTGACTGATGGACGTATTGGTTCATCCCGGCCGAGCGGGAGGTGACCGGAGAGTACGGGTCAGAGGACGGGCTGGCCATGGTGCTCGACTGGCCGTAGTTGTCGTGCGGGCGCGGTGTGCCAGGTGGCCGTGCAAACGCCTCGAAGAATGGGCGGGACTGGCCGTTTCCATCCATGCCGGGTCGAGGTGTGCCCGGTGGTTGCGAGTAAGGGTCCACGGCTGATTTGCTCGGACCGGGCGGCTGGGCAAAGGGATCGTACGTGTAGTGGTCAGGCCGAGGCGTCGAAGGTGCGTGGGCGTAGGGATTTCGAGACATGTGTGCCATCGGTCCGGGCTGCGCAAAGGGATGGCCCTGAAGGTGGTGCTGGCCCATCCTAGGCGGGCTGGTGAAGGACTGATCCCCTCCAGAGGGTCTGGGGGTGTGCGGAGGCTGAGCATAGGGATCGTTCTGCTGACTTTGAGCGAATCTGTCCGAGGGGTGCAGGCCTGGTCGGTTGAAGGGGTCCTGAGCCTGAGGGGGCGGCATGGGGGCTTTGAACAGCCCGACTGAGCCGGACTCGTTGCTGCCGGGCATGGGCGCTAGCAGGGGCCGCGAGTACGGGTCGGACAGGATCATTCTGTTTTGGGCCATGCGCTGATAGGCCTCGTTCCGGATCATGGGCCTGGAATATGGATCTCTACCTGGAGAGCCCATGGGCGGTCTCCCCTGCGCCATCTGGCTGGGCCTTGGAGGACCCATGGGCTTCAGGAAAGGGTCCATGTCCCCCGCGGGCCTGGGGGTATCAGGAGGCTTGGCATAGGGGTCATTGTTCATAGACGTAGGCGAGCCAAAGGACTCGTGGGCGGGGGAGGGTCTCCCTCGGTCCTGCTGCTCCATCAGAGAGGTCGGCGACTTCCCGGACTCCATGGGGATTCTGCGGCAGGCGTTCGTCCCGAGGTTGGGTGGCCTGGGGGTGCCCACCATCTTGGCATACGGGTCCCAGGGGGAGGAGGGTCTGGAACCGGAGGAGCCCGGCGAGAACACCTGCGGTGACTGGGGCTGCGAGGACGGCCCTGATGGAGGCGGTGGAGGGGGCCGCAGGAAAACGTCCTCGGGGGGCCCCCCGGTCGGGGTCCCTGGAAGCTGGGGCCGAGCAAATCCATCTTTCGAATTGAGCGGCTGCATGGGGGACATGCTGCCATTGCTGGGCTGAGAGGCAGGGCTCTGGTTGCCGCTGTTGTTGCCGTCCCCCTCGGACTGGCTGCCTGACTGCTGCTGCTGCTGCTGCTGGAGCTGCTCGTTCTTCACTTGCTCCAGTTTCTGGGTGGCTTCGATCTTGGCTTGCTGTTTGCTCTTCTGCCTCATTTGCTGGCACAGAGACAGAGCAAGAAGGGTGATTAGATGTCAGTTTGGTGTTGGCGTGGAAAATGAAATAACAAAACGGATAGAGTGGATAAGACTATGTGTTTGTTAGTGCAGTCGTTTAGATGGGCTTTTCTTAAAGGAAAATTCCACTCTGGGTTGTTCCACTCCCCTATTAGTACAACAGATGCTAACCTACATAACACAAAGAACCAGACCCGCTCTCTACATGTTGGGAAGTTGATCAATACAGCCCTAATCTACTGCACTCGTCCTGCTCTGCCATTGACAACCAATGGGCGTCCACTGCACTAGCTATCTAGCAAGCTAACCCATCCATTCTCTCTCATCCTGTAGAGGGATCCATCGTAAGGATGCACTCCTCTACCTTCATTTGCCTAGTTTCGCTCCTGCCACTCTTTCACCAGTCCTTTGACTTTAATGGCCAGCCACAAAGTGAGACTCAAAAGCAGTTGTGCCTCCATCTATTAAACCAAGTTTAACGTTGCTTTGCGGTGGAATTTCCCTTTCAGCCCACCCCCTCCCCTCGCCCACCCCCTCCCCCCCCATAGTTGCCGTTACATAAAATGGTGGACCTGTCGCTGAGTTCCCTGACTTCACTGCATACACTCTTACCTGTCTAAACTTCCACTCTTGCTCATGCTCTGACTCTTTGGGTTTCAAAGGGTCTTTAAAGAGCAGTTCTGTGTCTAGTGGTAAGTTGGGGTCAAACACCTCGGGGGGCTGCGGCTGTGGCGGGTGCCTCTTCACCGTCTCATTGGACATCTGCACCTTGTTGATGCGCAGCGCTGCTCGGTTGTCTCTCGCCTTTTGCTGCGGGGCAGAAATTAACATCCATGACAAACGATAAAAAAAAACACATGTAAAAAAGATGTGTCGCAATAGATATAGAAACAACGTCAATTCTGCCCTCGCAGCAGGAATTAAACGATGTCAACTTTTAATCAAGCCTTCGTATATTTAGATATATATTTTTTTTAATCGTGCCTGATAAAATTACTTCTTGTGAACTTAATTACAGAGACCAAAGGCACTCCGAGCTCTGAGCTGAGATTTCCGTGTTAATTAGTTCCTGTGTGAATGCCCTGAATTTAAATTGGCAGTGGGGAGAAAGAAAGGGTGCGACGCAGGTCACTGTCACCTGAATACAAATAGAGCAGGGAGGGTAGGTCACCAGTCAGAGCGTGAGGTTTCCAAAGTGCCTCAGGCTTCAGCAACACAGGTGAATACATTATCCATTATAATAATCATCTTACCACATAGGGAGCCCTGTCCTGCGAACTAGCTTTCCTCCACAGTTTTGCTATTTGCTTGACTCTTGTCGACCAGTCTGTTGAAAGAGAATTTAGTCATCAGGCCAACGGTAAAGGTCTCCTCAAAATAAATTCCAAGTCAAATTGAGAAAGACAGCACAGCACAGCACAAAATACATGGACCGATCCGGATAGAGGCAGGCAAAACAGACAACCCAGGCAAATTGGGTCTCTTTTGGCAACAAACATGTGACAACCTTTATCTCCGGCGAGACTTACCTGGGAATTCTTCCTTGAGATTGGGGAAATTGACATTGGTATAGAGAACGGGCGCCACTGTGGCCAACTCCCCAAGGGTCTCCTCCTTCTCCCACTTCAGTGTGCTCCTTTGGGCATTGGACATGGCTTCAGACTCCCCCTCGTGAAGGGATCCGGGCGGAGTGGGGCCCTGGTTCTGGCCTGGAGAGCCCCATGGACCCGCCTCTCGAGGCATCTGATTGAACTTTCTATCTCTGGAACACCGTGGAGGAGACACGTTTTTTTATGAAACACGTGTTTGTTTGTATGTTATTTTTCTATCGACAGGACAATCAAATCGAATGATAAATGATCAAATTGTTATTATCATCACGATCATCTGAAGGAATTTACATCAAGGTCTAAAGATGTACAAGAACTGAGCTCCCATCACTTTGAACTAAGAAAGAGGACGACTTCCAAGTACAACACAAGGATATCAAAGGAAGGAGCAGGAGGAAAGGGGGGCTGCGTTACCTTGGATTGTCAGTGAAAGGCATACGGTGGAGGGGGGAGAAGTTGTCAGGAATGCAGGGGCCTCCTGGATTTGTAGGAAACCTTTGGCTTGGTCCCACCATACCATTCATCATGGGCATTCGTACAAACATGGGATTCCCTGCATGGTGCAAACAAACAACCACTCATAAGAAATACAACCAATGAGTGACATCCTCGGAGTGCACACTGGTGGACAACTGGTATGGACGGCACTTCTTTCAGTGATGGCGCTGGTCTAAAACGTACCTGCGTTGGGGTGAGGTGCACTGGGGCCTGGCGTGGCGGGGAGGGGCCCATGGCCCTGGGGGTGAGGCATCTGTGGTGTTGGTTGGCTGCTGGTGGGGCTGAGGACTGCAGTGAAGAGGTCCTCTACATCCTTCCCCTCCAGCTCTGTCGTCAAAGTGCGTAAAATTTGAGTCAGTTGGGATCGGACCGGACCGGTCCGATAATGGCATCAGTGGGTCCTCAACATTCACTTTTTCACAGCTGCACATTTAGAGAAATCGAGTAATGGCTGAATTTCACTAGTGAAAAACTAAGCTTGTTAAAAAGTGGCAGGTTGTAAGAAAATGTAATTACATACCTGGAATTTTGTACAGTTTGCTGAGAATAGACTCTGAAAGACAAAGGAGAGGGCAAGCGAAAACATTAATATTCAATCAATATTCAGTCATCGCAGGACAACAGTCTCTGGTCTTGTATAACCTACATTTACATTTAGGGCATTTAGCAAAGTGACTTATCCAAAGCGACTTACAATAAGTAAGTAGTATAACCTAGAGTTCCTCACTGATATGTGGCCCGGGTGACGCAAACAGAACCAAAAAAGCTGAAAGCATGTGAGAACATCTCCGAAGAATTAAGAGCCAATTACAGTTTCAGTTTATGAGGAGGTTTGGACGCATGTGACAACATTGTCAGAGCAGTGGAAACATGTCCCTTTTCTTCCATCGCCATGGAAACACTTGACAAGTCTTAATACCGCTTCAATTGGCTCTCCCTCGGTTCAGAAAGGAGGAAAAGACCGGAAAAAGGCTACGAGGAGTGTGCAACATCTGGGGGCGGGACGCCGGTTCAACCCGGGTGTGGCTAAGGCACTTGTGGTGGATGCGGTGGCATCTGAATACACCGCAACTGACCATCCATCTTATCCAGCTCCGGACTCAGGATGCCGTCCAGGGGCTCGTCTTGGAGGGCCCGGGGCGTCCTGCGGCCAGAGTGGATGTGAGGGGCCACCGGGCTGCTGTTGGACAGGGGCCGGATGTCCAGACCAGCTGTGGACGCAAAATAATCCCACATACACACAAACACACGCAGGCATTAACAACGTGCCGAACCAGGGCTGTGGGAATAAAGAATTAAAATCAGGTCAAGTGAGAACATTTTTTTGTGTCTAAACAGCCTGTGGAGAGTAATCATAAGAGCAGCCTGAAATCACAGCTCCTTCGGGGGTTCCTGTCTCACACGATATGAGCGCTCTGGGCACCGTTAAGACACAAACAGGCCATATCATTCCAGCAGCTAAACAAATTCGGAACGTTTGCGTAAAGCCCACTATTATGCTTAGCCGATTATGTTGTCCCCACTTAACAGGATCCCTCACTTTTATGTCAGAAGACGGGACGGAAATATGCGATCTTCAGCAGTTTCTTATTAAATCATTGATTTAGATAATAAGACCGGGGAGCCGATGGCTTGGTGACTGCATTGCGCACAGATTACATAATGATGTGCAGCGAAGCTTAGCAAAAAAAAACTCAAGCGCCGGCTACCCTTAAAAATGACTTTCTTGGCATTCTATTCTCCTCCCCATTTCCTACTCTCACATATTCAACACTTCTTGAGTGACACGACTTGGGAGTCGGCAGGAGTTGCCTTTTTTTTTTAAGAAAATCCTAACATCTGCCCAGAGGTCATGGCATTCAAATTGTACAAAAGTACTGGTAACAAAGCGCGGAGGACGAACGTTGACCATCAATTGAAATAAAGTCTTTTTTCTTCTTTTTTTTGTATCTCTTAGCGAGGGTAAACAAAGACCTTCCCAAAAGCATGACAAAAAAATGAAAGGCTGTTCAGAGAGGTTTTTTTTCCCCCGCTATCTCAAATAGCTAGCCTCGGCGTTGAATGAAATGTCTCCCTGAGTCCCTAATTTTTAAGAACTCAGTTTGGCAAGAACTTATTCGATAAGTTTGTAAAACTATTTGAAGGTTTCACTTTCCTGTTTCCAGAAAAAATTAAAACAGGAATTTACAGTGACACAGCAGAACCATTCAAGTGCATACGGTGCGTAGTGAGTGTTAGGCGGAGCAAAGAGCAGCTGGAACCAAGTGTTAAAACAGAGCCTCAAATCGATGAATAATTGTGTAGACAAGAGGGTGCGAGTGAGGAGTGTGTTGATGCTGGTGACACAAAAACAAGCAGGAAATCTCAGATGCACAGCAACAGAGGAAAAGAGAAAGGGATGAAAACAAGGGATGAGAGACCAGGGCACCCTTACCAAAAGGAGGAGGGGAGCCTTCCACCTGGAAGGGGCAAAAATCAAGACCTACAAGGACCCAAAACCAGATACAAAATAATGAATGAAAACATAGTGGGGACGGAAAAGAAAACGGAACACATTTCACACAATGCCAAAAACCAAAGAAAATCATAGCTGTAAAGTAAGATGAAAAAAATCATTGTGTAAAAAAGGAAATGCGATTTTTGGAAATACAATGAGAAGATTTAAGCAATCTTACCTTCTGAGGAGAAATCCTCAGATGAAAACATGCTTAAAACTCTCATTGTAAGAAATATAAACATATAAACTCAGCGCGGGAGGGGCGGAAACCATGAAGCCCCCTGCCTCCCCCCTCCCCCCACCGCCTGAGGGATCACGTGACGCACCCGAGTCAATGCTTGGCCTCCCCAGCATCCCCAAGATGTCTGCGTCGGTGTTCAACACCTCACACAGATCAACTAACGGTTCCTCACAGGTCTCTGTACACATGGAGAACGAGAAAACAAACAAACGAAAAACAAAAGACAAATCGCCGTCAGAAAATCATAGCGTGACGATGAGGGACACGAACGCGAGGCTCGGCTTTGGCTCCACGCCAGGCACTCGGGATGTGCACGGTGGTGTGCGTGTACGTACGTGCTCCTGTTGGCCTGGAGGCCAGTGGTGCTGCACTCAGCAGGGGGTCGGACGAGGGGTCCAGGAAGCTGCTGCTGCTGCTGCTGCCGCCGCCGCCGCTACCGCCGCCGGCCCCACCCCCGCGGGCGGGCTTGCCGTCAGCCTGGCCCTGCCCCTCCTCCAGCAGGCCTGAAGGGCCCACCGTCTGCTGCTGCTGCCTGCTCTGCTTGCTCTTGTCCAGCAGGTCCTTGCCAAAGAAGGCCTCCTGAGCAACGACGACAACAACAACGGCAACAAATTTGTCAAAACAACGTAGTGGCCATTGCAGTGGCAGCTAAATAAATAAACAAACAAATCCATAAATAGACCAATCACCATCCTCCCCGGAGGCCTGTGCCCTGGGGGTACGATGTCACCGTGTCAGGTGGATGGAGACGCAGCATCGGACCCGGGAGAGTGTTTACAAGTGCCACACACAACGGAAAGACACCCACAAACGGTCTATCCTCGCTAACTGACAAGACTGCAGCTCCTCCTTCTCCCCCCCCCCACCCCCCCAGTGTCTAGACATTAAAAGCCTGAGACGGGTCAGTGTTTGAATAATTCATCCCATGTTCAATTTGTTTTATTCGTTTAAAAAGTAACCCTTTAGGTTTGCCTGAGACATCTCCCCTTCTGCGGTGTGTGTGTGTGTCTGCGTGTGTGTGTGTGTGTGAGAGAAACAGCATTGACAGCTGCCCGTGGCTCTTAACGAAGGGCACATATCCGTGTTCCGGCCAACGTGAGGTGACACGGAGAAGGCTGCGCCATGGCCGGTAGAGCCGAGAGTCTGCTCTGGTTAGGCTTTCATATGTCACCTCACCAGGTGGACAGGAGCCATTTGGAGGAGGGGATCAGAGGCAAGTATCACAGACACACGCACTTAACTAACACACACCTGAAGTAGGAAGATGTCTGAGGTTGAACCTAAAGGGTTACTTTACACACACACACACACAGACACAGACACAGACACAGACACAGACACAGACACAGACACAGACACAGACACAGACACA
>JAOPUA010000161.1:4810741-4822581 GCA_027122455.1 Trisopterus luscus | reverse complement strand
GAGAGAGAGAGAGAGTTTTATTTGTAGAATATATAAGTTACATGATGGGTTTTTAGATGTAATTGATAAGATTTAGACTACAGAAATGTCTACGTAATGTTAAGCAATGCGAGCAAGATTAACTTGACCTGGTCTGACGTAACAATTTCATAGTACTTTGGTCATTGCTAATGTGTCCATCGGGATCCGCCTCCACCGGGGCCAGAGTGGCAATGCTCGGGGCCGGGGAATGCTTTGGAGATTGGATGGGCCTGGTGGATGGGCTCCCCTCGTAGTGCATCCCCATATCCACATGGAGACACAGTTGTTGGGCATTGTAAAGGACATTTTAAGCTCCCTTAAGGCTTGGATCACATTGTATCCCTGGACACCCTGTCGCTTTCAGACAGAACACATCCCAGACTGTTGCATGTAAGATGACAAAAATGCTGTATCACTGTTGTTGCTAAGCAACGCCACATTTTTCAGAGCATTTTTTCGTGTGGAAATTATTTGGTTGATTAAATTAGCCAGGTCAAATGTGTGGACATTTCTCACCAGGGGACCGATAAGAGACAGTTGACATTAGACCTGGAAACTTAAATAGCTTTCTTCCAAATTGAAGACAAATAGTTTACAGCTGCTAATAACATTTACATCTTGTAACTTATTGCCAAATTGGCAAAATTGCAAAAGATTTTAAATCGACCAAAATGCCCTGAATCAAAAGAGGCCTATACTTCAAAGGGCCAATCCCTAATATTTAGGTCAAAAACCAATTGATTGGTCAATCCGACTAATGCACATGCATGCCATTGTATTGCATGCTCTGCTAATGCAGAGCAGCTCCTCTTTCCTCTGAGGCGATGGATCCAAACCCATTATGCACAAAAATTATGGCTTTTATTGTGTCCATATCGTTCGCCTTAAACCATACTATGGAATTGCACTGTTGCCTTTTCAGTGTGTTCCAGTTTGAGTCTTTTTTTCTGATGTCTCTCAAGGCTTGTGCTCCCATCTGTAGAGCTGTTTTTGTTATTTCCAGTGTGTGTGAAGGGTATGCTCATTAGAGATATTGTCATGGCCAGTAGCTATGAGGCTGTGGAGGCTGTTTCACCATGAATGCAAAACTGAGTCTGTTTTCCAGCCAGAATTTTGTGCAATCGAGCAAATCAGTGTGATGGTCTAGTCTGAGTCACTGGCGTCTTCAACCCAACTAGCGCTTCTTCCTGCAAAACAACAAGACACTGAAGTATTTTGTTTCTGGAAAAGCAGTTGGTTTTACTTGGCAGCAAGATACTTCAATCTGAATATCTTCTGGCTACCAGTGGCAGACTTTAAGTAATGATCCGACTCTTCTTACTATGCAGGAAATGCGGGGACGTTTGAATCCCTTCGATAGTCCTCCATCACTTCAATGACCTCAATATGATAGAAAGGACTATGGTCATTGGTTGGAAGTCTTCTGTAAAATAAGGTGTACTACAATCAACAATATGTATTTTTGAGCAGAAGGTCACAATGCACGATGCTGCTAATCTCAAGTTTAGCAGTAAGCACTTTCTGTCATCATTGCTTAATATAAATGCTGTAAGAACAAATATGAGATGAAGGCCAAACGAATAACTTTTTAAAAAACAAGGCAACACACAGATGTCCATCTACTGCTTCAGTGACAGAGAGACAGTACCTTATGGTCCCTGGAAAAACATTTGCGAGATTTACACATTCACATTAGTTTTTGTACTAGTTATGGTACTATATAAACAGAACACAGACAGACTAAAACATTACATCATTCTTGTAATTTTCCACGGGCATATTTTCTCTGCGGCCGTGTTGATTTCTGACCTTGATGCTTAATAGGACTCAAGTTTTGTAACAAAGCATAATTTTATCCCTCTACATGGTTTTTTAGTGTTTCATAATTTAAGGTTGGGGAAATGTAAGACCCTATCAACCTAGACAATTCTCAGGTCGGAAATTTTCCTAGACCCAATTTGCTTCCAAGTTCCCTCCTGCCTGACAGTCGCAGCGTTAATTATGCATGCAGAACTTTGAGAAGAGAACATTTTGAACCTCAAACTGCCTTCTTGGTCACTCCAGGCCACTGTAGTTCACACAAACCCCCCAACACCAGCAGAGCTCTCCCCCCAAAGGGCAGTGTACCTCTAAATGGGTCATCAGTGGATGTCTTCAAATTCTACCTCCTGGAGAAAAGCCTAATGCTTCATGACAAGGACATTGCTCTTTGACTTCCTCCCCGGGACTGGCGGATATTCTGGGGCCAAGGGGGGACTGAGGGGACCCAAAATATAAATATAGGCCTGACATGACTTTACTGGAATAAGTTCAAGGTCCTCACAGTGTTTATGTGGATGATAAAACTGCAGCGTTTACCCAATTCATTGTTGGTTTCTTTTGTGCATCCCTGGTCGTTTCCCTTCTTAGATTTTGTACTTTTCTGTTCTCCTTTCAGAATGCCTATACGGATTTGTGAAAGACATTGAAATACAACATCTTGTAAAGGTGTTATAAAGATATGATTTAATACAATGCCTTGCATATGCTGCAATATTGTGTACAACAGAATACCTGTTAAAGACCCAACGTGTATAAGCTACTAGAGATCATATCCTCTCCTTGATTTGCCTACTCAATTCCAGTTCCTGAAGAAGGGAAAATGCCCATTGCCAATCAAGCTACCAGAGATATGAATTTATTATTATGAATTATTAATTTCATAATGATCTGAAACAGTGAAATGGTGACAGACCGAAAATGGACAGTGTGACATAGAGGGTGGGCTGTGTGGCACTGACGGTGTTTTGTGTGGCATTGAGGGGGTAATGTGTGACATAGAGGGGGTAATGTGTGACATAGAGGGGGTAATGTGTGACATTGAGGCTGTATTGTGTGACATAGAGGGGGTAATGGGGTAATAAGGTAATGGGTATCCTGCCATGTTTCCAGAATCCTGAGCTCTTCTTGCACTCGACATTGCTTATTAAAATGCAGCAGGAGAGGTTTCTGCTGAGGCAGCCAAACGCCACAAAAACAAATGTAGATAGGGGTTGTTTATGGATGAGAGTGGATTCATGTAAACAGTGTTGTATGAAGTCAAAATGAATAAATCAAATATAATTGTTATATAAAACCACTGGTTACAGCTATAGGATGGTTTGCTAAACTTTTGCCATGGTTTACTATACTATACCTTTTATTATATACTGTAGGAACAATCCAAATACAATTTAAGTTTGAAATTATTTAAAATGATCTCTCTGCAAGTATAAGTGCTTAACAAAAGTTAAAGGTCCCATGACACCAGGTATGGTGTGATTAGCCGTTACAAGCCGTTCTGAAAAACTGCCCCTTATGACATCACAGGTGGGAGGCATCACATATCTATTTACACATAGATATGTGCTGGACCTTTAAGGGAAAGGGCATTTCATAACTTGAAATCCCAGTATCTAAATTTCATCCCATTTCTTGGTTTGAAAACATCCATATAGTGCTTAAATGTTCGGGGAATCTGCCAGATGAAAATAACATTGGTTCGCTTTTTAGCAAAGCAATTGATTTGGTTGGATTCGTAGTTTAACGGTTACTGTACCATTGAAAGCAAAGGTAGTTTGGCTGGTGTACAGGCTGAAGGCAGAGTGGCCACAGGAGAAGATTGATGCTCTGACTTGGGAGAGAGACTGAAGGAATATCTGAAGGAATAGTTGGCTCAGGTAACACTCAGAATACAGTACTTAGTAAAATGATTCAGTCAAGGCTTTTTATGAGTTCACTACACATGCAGTGTTCCTTCCATTCTTAGTTGTATCTCTTATTCAGCACAAAGAGGTCACAGGTTCCATCCAGCCAATCCACCATCCAGCCAAACTTCCTCTGAGTGTTCTATGTCTCAGTCTCACTCCACTACTAGTCAGTTCTCCTCAGAGTAGAAGAAGAGGTAGTAGATGGGAAGGGGAAAAGTTTGGGAAGAACAACACTGAATCCTTTTTAAATTCACTGGGTTCATCGCTTTGGTTCCACAAAATTCTGCCGTACATTAATTCCTCTCCTGTCTGGTTCTGTCCACATGATGTGTGAGTGCATGAATGATAGTTGTTGATAACTAACTAGTACTCACCTGGCAAACCATCTGGATATCACAGTTGTAATAATTCTGATCTTGCCTCTGAGAGATTGAAACTAATTGTGAGTAGGGACTTGAAGTTTAAAGTCTGTGTGAATGTGTGTATGTGTGTGTGTATGGAATGAAACTTTATTACTGAGGATGATATGAAATCTAAGTTTTCTGAATTTCAGCCTTTACACCGGAATGGTGGTGCGGTACAGATATACTCTCAGTTCAATATACATTTAATGACACCCCCCTAGCCGTAGCCCCCCAGAGGGCAAGAAAAACTCTGTTTAATTAGCAAGGAAGAAGCCTTGGAGAGGAATGCAGAGTGGGGGATCCCTCCTTCCACGAATTGGAAGTGCCAATGGGTGCCATAATTGACATACATACAAGCAATTAATTTTTTAAAATAGTGTCTATGGTGATAGGTTGATGGCCTGTTAACCGTCAGGGGAGTGCATGCATCCAATCGCAGTCAATGCAACAGACCGGGCTTCCAAAGTCACTGCAACACGCTAAAACAGACAGGAATTATGTTGCACACGATATGGTACACAGAAAGCATGTAGACAACTGCTAATCAGGTGCCTACCAGCAGCAGCAACCTCGGCAGCAGTAGCTGAGTGCATCCCTAGGTGCAGAAAGAAAGGCTTAAGAGGTAGGTGTTCAGCTTTGCTTTGAATACCTCGGCAGAGCGAGCCTCCCTGATTACAGGTGGGAGACAATTCCATAGACGGGGCGCTGGATAGGAGAACGCTCTGTCCCCTGCTGATTTATTTTTAGCCTTTGCTATTGAAAGAAGGCCACATTGTCATGAATGTCCTTACCTACCCCATTGCAACTCTTTACGTTGATTAGTATTTAGTAGACGTCAGTATCCAAAGTGCGTCAAAGTGAGTGGCCACAAAATGTACCTCTGCAAATCTGGAGGGTGTGGGACTGGAAGTGGCTGTATGAGGAAGTGAGCTGAAGGCCTCCCAATCCGGTTATGGTCAATAGGGTTTTTTTTTTGGTTTATTTATTGGTTGAAAGTTAACTGTTCTCTCTGCATCAATGTTCTCTTTGTTATGTTGTACAGTTATTGTTTTTTCATGGTTCTCATTCTGTACAGATTGATTTTCAATATAAAAAAAACATTGCTATTTTCTGTGTAGACAATAATTATTGCACTGTTCTGTATTAACAATAAATATAGATTGTTGAATTACATACCACACTTGTGTGGTGTCATGTATGTATGTCGAGAATTTCAAAAGCTGCAATGGTGCTTGTGACATTTCCATACATTCACACCTGCACTTTTTAAATGTTTTATAATACATAGATAGTCCTCACTTGAGATGAGGTCTACTATGTGGACTGATTACTTAGTATGATAGGCATAGATTTCAGGGGGGGGGGACACAGGGGATCTGTCCCCCCCAATATTTAGAAAAGGTAGAATTGTCCCCCTCAAAAAAATCTAGATATTTTTGAGGGTACCTTTATTAGCATGAATTGCACTATTTTGTGTTTCTAAAGCACCATTAACACAAAAAGTTAGTAAATCATTAACCAACGCTTTATAAATGATCAAATAAACTATTATCTCATTATCTTATTAGTAATTTCAAACTGATGACTAAACGTTTACAAAAGGAACAACGGTTTGTAAATCAAGATTAAAAAATAGACCTCCTTGGGGGAAGTTCTCACGTTAAGTGATTCTTCTGAATCCCCTGTGAGAACCGCCCCAGAACAAGTGCTTTGATGACAGTTTAAAACATTTAACCAAAGCATCTCTTGCTCTTGGTTAAGCACAATGTCTTAATTGCAAATTATAATATGAGCACATATTATGCAAACACAGTAGGTTGGACCCAATATTGTTTTTGCTATTGAGTAGATGATATTATGGGATGGGAATAATGAGCAACCAAGTATGTTGATGTCAAGTTGTCTGAACACTGTCATGGAAGACACACACACACACACACACACACACACACACACACAAAAGAAAATGACCAAAAATATATATATACATAAACACAATTTTCACTGAAAATGTATAGAAACCCTTTGTTACCCTAAACGGCTGGCATCATAGGCCAACTCACGTATGTATCGTCATCGTCGCACTATGCGGAACACATCTCTCATAGATGCATTTTATCATCTTGTGAAATACTCTGTGCTTCGATACGCCTCAAGAAAAGCCATCACTGTCCATTCAGAACCTCACAGGACTACAGCCGCATCCACCGACAGAATGCTTTCATTCTCTGTACAAGTACATTTAAACTTCGCTAGGTTGTCATGTTGATGTATAAACCAGTATACAAGTTTAAAGAAGCCTAATATATATCAGAAATAATAAGCCGTTCTAAGAAAATGGTAAATATCCGCAGTCTCAAGAGAGCACATTATCAATCCTTACTCTGTTCACTCGTAACAGGTACGGGATCCGACGAGATGGGCCGTGTGTTGAAAATGTTATTCTAACGCCACCAGAGAAATCACACTACAGTCACCACATGACATCAGCCATAGAACTGCAGGCATGTCAACAGCATGGTTAAAACAGTGAAAAAAAAGTCCCATTCACTGTGAGCTGACAAATTCTACACCACATCCAGTCCAAACCAAGCACTCATCTGTGAAAGGCCTACGGTAATGATACAGGGGAGCGAGCTTCTGGAGAGGCCAAGTCATTGCAGTTCACTATTGCTGGAGAGAGTAAAGGTTATTCTCATCATCATCCATTGGGGCACGTCGGTGTACATCCTACACACAGGCCAAACATACAAACTTCACATCCTCTGCTAAATAATGAACATAAAGTAGCGCCAACAAGCCAATGTTAATTTATTCGCCAGACAGAGTGAGACATTATTCTACAGCAATGGCAGTTGGCTACAGCAGTTGACGACTATTGTCATTGGTCAGTTGTACTTCTGTTCACTTGCCATAAAAAACATTGAGACCCTGGTTCCTTAACATTGTACCACTAAGGAGGGGAATCAGCAAGCAGCAGTTTTGACAGAATAATAACAGTTATCTCTTGGGCTGCCTGTTCCTATGAGTCACTGCTGAAGCTATGAAAATAGGAGTTATGTGTCGGGAGGGAGGAGTTGTACATTTCAAAATGCTAAACCCTCATAAAATCAAGCGGTAGATAGCATTTGCACCACAAAGTGTCATTTGAAGTGAAGGTAAACGGCATAAAGCCTAATATTGAATACCCCTGTGACGATGCAAACATTAGATAACAGGAAATGACAGCTGTTCTATTCGATTGAAGATCCAGTTTCCCTTCCGATATTAATCAGTCAGCCATGAGTCCTGCTCAGTGAGATCTGTAAATAGCATCTAGTCTAACCAAGTTAAATGCCGGGTCTTAATGTGGGCGAGATAGTAAGGAACTGGAGGTCTGTTTGTCGCAAGTCCACGTCATAGCCAACTAGAGTGAATGCTTTATAAACGGCACAGAAACACACCTTATTTCATTTGCTATCAAGTATGATATGAACAAGGCTGCTAGGCAATATAATGGAAGAAAATAGGGGAGGAGAAAGGAGGTAGAGGCCTGTCATAATAAAAATCACATTCAATGTGTCGGAGGATATAAAAGGAGGGATTTTGTAGAGAACTCGGAGTGTATGAAAATTTGAAACCTAGATGGACAAGAGCCAACTGACAATTTTGGGGAAGTTTCTCAAGACTAAAAAGGAATCCCAGAAGAAGTAGCAGCAGGAAGAAAACAAGATACCGCTACCTAACTGCCTGCCACTAGGATCCCATCAGGCCAACAGTGGCTGCAGTGTTTTGGATTCCATGCAATGTGCAGTTGATGCAAGGAAGGAAAACATTCCAATGCAAACCGGGAGATATTCAAACACCATGGAAATCCCATGGTAAAACACTGCCTCTAAAACACACATGGTTTAAAACCATAAGTTGTTACATGACAACTCTTCCAGACACCAAATGATAATATGAAGTAAGTGGAGAGGTCCTACTCCTAACTGTTATATTCATCTCTTACTTAGGACACGGTTACGCCCATACCTCTCTGACTAAAAACAACTTGATGACGCGTGTCATCTTCACAAACACGAGTCAAACTAAGCAAGGATTCAGGGTACTGGCTAGGCTTTGACAGAGAATACCAAAAGGGATACAGATTCAGAGCGTTACTTGATTCATCGTTGTAATTTCCCAAAAACCACAGAGTTGCAGACTCTAGGGAGTTTCCATTTCAAAATTAGCACATGAATTGGTGTGTCTTTGAGAGTCACATTAAAAAAGAAACCAAAGAAAGGATGATTACTGGACTACTACATTTTGGCTTGTCCACACAAATTAGTTGACATGTGTACTACTTTTTCGTACAGAAAATGACGACCAAAGCAATTCAATCCAGCGATATTACGATTTGGATTGAAGGAACACATTTGTATTTGTACCTTTCCAGTAGAATAGGAGACATCTTTGATGGTCTCTCTAAAGGGCGTCACTGCGTATTGAAAACCAACAGACAGCCTTGTTTGTTGACAACACAAACTGTTGAACTCTTGACACGGGCCAAGAGGAGGACTTGAGATGCATAAATAAACTTAGCTTCAGACTCTGGAAAAGAGCCCAGAACGTGTGTCGGTTATCAGTATTGGCCGATCAAATACATTGGAATATGGGCATTAATGCCCTAAAAAAAAATATATATATATATATATATATCAATGATGCAGGGATTATCAGTGTTGGAAAATAACATGTTAATTTCATTAACTGGGTTGTGTTAAACTTTGGCATATATTCTGCTCATTAAATGTATTAACTTTTTTTTAAACTCTTTAAGGAGCTGAAGTGGGTATTGGAAAATAATTTGTGATACCAACAGTGGCTTTCAAATGCATAGATTTGTTTTAGCGTAACCACTGGTTGCTGGAGAAGTACTGTGATAGGTTGCAATAGAAGTGACACAACGACAAGCCAATATTCCATTAAAAAGGAGGAGATAGTAATGAACCAATGTCATGAAAGCTACTGATTCTGTTAACAGTTGACCCCGCGTCCAACATGAGTACTTAGCCGTCTCACAAAGGTCTTCATTCAGACCCTGAGCCCACTGAGAAGCAGATGGTGTGCTGTCTGGTAGTATAGGTGTAACAGCTTAAATGTCTTCTGGTGCTGAACCGAATAAAAAGAGCTTTCATTACATTTTCATGCCCTTGGTGCACCAGAACGATTTGTGTGTGTGATGTAATCCAATACGAGACTACATTTGTGTTAACTTTTCACAAAGACCCACTCTAGCCAATTAAAACGTGTTTTCCTTTTGCCCTAGTGTCATTATGGAGAGCCCACACTCAGCTGACTTTCACACAGGACGTCCAGAGACTTATCTGCAATCCTAGACTACACTCTGCTTAGGCTGCGAGTGATTTAAACAAAACGAGATAAATAAAATTGATTACACAGCGTTTGTCTACAAGTTGTATGAATCTACTCTTTGTTTGAATAAAAGCGTTGGTAAAAAGAAAAAAAAAGAAAAAAGACACATCAGCTTATTAATCACGACTGCGTGCATAAGTAATCTCTGACAGGCCCAGACATAATTGTTCAAGCACTCATCCGTGCAAACAGGATTGCGTTAAACGTTGGACTCACTGTATAACAGTTCTGTCTGGTTTGCAGGCAACAATTTAACTCAAAAGGAAAATGGCAAATGTGCTTGTGGGTGACCTAAGTTGATATCTACAACACGAGATGAAGACCCCAGAAAACATAAAGCAAACGGAACAAACAAAAACATCATTGGGGGGGCTTACAAATGTCACATGTTGCTGGTGAAACAACACCAGTACCATGCAAATAACTAGTTTTGGCAGTGAAACCATGGCACAACCCTTCAGCACCAAGCATATAATATACTTATAAATGACTTGATACATGTGTTTGATGAGCGAGAAGTTAAGGGTTTTGGGGTTGTTTGTTTACCTCACAGTAAGAAGTTCTTGGTTGTTGGCGCTCATCATCGTCACCGCAGGGATGAACCCGGCGCGAAGCCATCATTCAACTTTGGTTAAGATGCTGTGATCCGTAAAGTCCCACATCGAAAATGATTGATCCAGCAGTTGGAAAGGAAAATACTTGTACTCAGCTAAGTGCGCTTCACGGCTCCATTCTTGCTCCTGTGCTTATCCAGCTGCGCTGTAAAGAGAAGGTCGTGTTAAAGTGTTTACTCCGTGTTCATAGATGGGCTTGCTGAGCGCAAGGTGTGAAGCAGATAAACGATCACACCACGCTATTAACTTGTATTTACCATTGGACGATAGGACCATCAATGTGTTTGGTACATGGTGCTTTTAAAAAAAAAGTACATATCTACTCAATTTAAAGGTTTTCATTTTTATAATGGGTCAACATGCTCCGTGGTTGAAAAAAATCAATAGATGGATAGAAAAATGTCATGGCATAACACCATTTGATTTACAAAGAGTGTCAGTCATTTAAAAACCAACAGACGGTGTTACTACGTCGTAGTATTGTCCCGAAATAAAATAAAAACACAAGCGGGACACGGCGCTCCTCATTCAGAGACACGCCGTCAACACTGAATAATGGGCCAGTAACAAGTGTTTGTTTAGGAGTGTGGAGCACACGACCCCGAACCAAACAACGCCAAGTTTAAACACAGTGTAACCCACCCATCTATCTATGCTTAGTATCGAACCCGACTACCGACACCCTGATCCATTATAATGTGTTTTTGAAGCCCATCTGTGAGCCTACGGGGATCAATGGTCAGCACCCTGCTGTTGTTCTCGTGCGAAGCGACCCACAATGGCCAGGCGGCTGGCTCGAGCTCACGTTACTCCCTACCACCGCCGCCGTACACGGCGAGGCTAAACACGGAGATCATCAACCACACACGCCAGATACACTGGAACTTTTTTTTTTCCAACAACGGGAAGCCTTCAGTATTCGATACAATTGAATGGTAAACTCGCCCATCAGACACAACAACGACGCCAGCAGCAGCAGCAACAGGCTGGCGCTAGTGTTAGCCTCCGAGCTACAGGCTAGTGGAACAAAGTTACCTGCGGTATCGGGAGTTCAAAAGTGGACGCCGGCAAGGTGGAGCGGCCGTGTTTCCCCATGAAAGCGAGTGAAACGGATCGGTAAATCCCGCCGCGGCGTTCCCGACATTGCCGATGAACGGTATACGTGTTTGTTTTTCCGTACGACCGTTTTGTTTCACTGTCGTTTCAGGTCCACTTAGGGGGAGGCGCACGCGGCTGTTGGTAGTCCGGGCTGGGATCGGGTCCGGTGTTCCCCACTCTTTCTCCTGGCTGGAGCCACCTTCTGTTCGCATACCCGCGGCCAATCACAATGCGCGTTGTATCGGACTCGACCAACCAGATGCGTCCTTGCACAATGCTTCGTTGGCTGGCTTGCAACAACTTTTTTTTTCTTCTTTTTTTTTGGTAACTGAGCTCCCTTCTATCGAGCGAGACCACTGAACTGTTTGTAAACTATACATGTGCCAGACGCTGTGTGAGGTAAACAATGTACTGTAATTACGCTGCTTTTAAGATTTGGATAAAGATAAGATTTGTGTTTAAGATGAGTGTTTTGTTAAATCACCACCACCCACAAAAAACAAGTGCTGTTACACTCCATTTCAAATACAGTAGTCACATGTCCTGGTTCATAGTGAGGTCGAGGTAGGTTGGCA
>JAOPUA010000161.1:4767195-4781017 GCA_027122455.1 Trisopterus luscus | reverse complement strand
AAACCCTCCCCCCGGTTTTTTTTTTTTTTTTTTTTTTTCTCAACCGGGCCCCCCGCCCCCGCGCCCGGGGGGGGGGGGGGGGGGGTGTCGTGGTGGAAGATGCGGAGCAGGGTACACCTTTCCCCCCCTCGTGTATTGAGGGAGGGGCGGGAAGGATTTCGTAACGTTTTTTTTAAAACTTGCTTGATGATGTAACGTAGTCTTTTCTAAATGACTAAAGCACATGGACACTGAAGAGTAGAGCTGCTATTGGCTGAACAGCATGTGTAATTTCTAAAATGAGTCTTGACTAGTTTAACTGTTATATCGTGACCTGCCTTTTCAACTATCCAATCTTAAATGTTACTAATACTTTTGAGAACTGTTTTTATTTTTTTTTTAAATGGCACCATTGGAGGTCTCCAGATTTTTGGACATGCTGGGTTTGTAAGTCGTACGGTACACTTTGTAGATGTTTGTACTCATCAGACCTTTTGTCTTAACATCGTCCCCTTGCCATTTGTAGAGTTTCTGTTCAACTCATGAAGGAGTTTTATCCTTTGTCTACTGCTATATTGTAATTCACCTGATTTGGTAAAAGCGTGATTTTTACTGGACCTGTTTGTTTTCCTTGAAACATTTTAAAACTTATTTTATGACATGAATGCTGTGACTTTTTATTTGGCAGCAGATAACTTTATTACATTTCCTCTAGACTCTTGCATCTGCATCTGACCTGAGGTCTGCAACCAGTTCTCATTATGAGTAGGCAAAAACAAATGGGTCAATACTAGATGGCCCAAAATAACACTAACCTGTGACCAAAGTGCACACTTCTACATTCTCACAATGCACAGCAGTCGTGCAGGAGAGAAAAACTAAAACTATTGGGTAGGCAACTTTATTGAACATGCGTTCTTGCCACACCGCTTGCTGAGCAATGTCAAACATTTCAGGAGGTGCTCTCTGCTCCACACAGAAGGAAAGGGATATTCTCCTATCATATTTGTTTAAGGAAAGAAGCTTTTCAAAAGCTGTTTATCAGACTTCATATTTTGTAAATGTGTCTTATAGGGACATGTTTTAATCTCTTAAAGAGAAAGCGGATACGTTTTTACAGTTTCCCTCAGGCATTTAAGCTGAAGTTACTACCTTGTCATTATATAAAGCGCATTCCATAAGTACACGACATCCTACCTCAGCAAAATAAGTATTTATCTTTGGTTTTCTTTCTTGCACTTCAGGGGGAAGGGCATTGGGTCTAAAGTTTGCTATGACCTTTTACCTACATCCAAATGTACTCACAACAGAGTGTGAGTACAGTCTGATTGGCTCCATGGGGATCATGACAGCCAATCAGACAGGGGAGAGCAGGTTTAACTCTTTGTTAGGGAAGGGCTATGCAGAAGCTGTAGTCATACTTTCAACTGAAAAAAACAGTAACTCATTGTTTGAAAAACGGTCCAATAAGTTTTTTTTTTTTTAGGTTTTCAGGGAATATCCCAAAGACGGAGAAAAGTTGCATGTGTTTGTATTTATTTATTTTACCTCTTGTTTATTCAGGAGGTCTCATTGAGGTTAGGGACTTATTTGGCAAGCATAACCTGACAAACAGTTTAAGCAAGACTCAATATGTCATGTTATACTGTCCCCACCGACTTTGAAAACAACACAAAATAGAACCACATCTAAGAACAACAGAGAAAGATCTGCACCGGAGCACCAGAGCACCAGAGCACCGGGAGGGGATCAACAAGAGGGCTGGACTCCTCTCCACTTCACCACTACTGAGGAGAGCACACAGGGAGGCCAGCCTACGCTGAACCTGGCATCATTATGATGACACCACAGTTCCATGGAATCCATGGCAGGGTCACAGAGCGTACAAAGCAATCCGTCTTTAGTCCGATTGCTTACTGCGGTGTCTTAACTTATTTCTGTGTGACACTGAGAATCAGAATTAGCAAGCAAGCAGTAACATGTTTCTGATTGTTCACCGTATTAGTTCTTGTAAAAAAATCACTAAAATCTCACAAATTACTACTTTTCAGGAATCAATAATATGTTATTCATTTGGAAGGGGGACAATTCTCGCCGATGGTTGACTTGTGCTTTGTTCACTGCATCATCAGGATACATGCATCCTTGCAATTTAACTATATATGTTTATACTGTATATATTATATATGTTTGTATATGTGTCTGTGTGTTAACTGTTTTCTCTCCCTCTCTGTGGTGCAGATTATCTAGCAGCAGACAGAGCCATCACACGGAATCCCAATCAGCTTCTTCTTCAGAAGCCAAAGCGATGGAGGAGAGGAGGGCGGGGGGGTACAAAGGACTGGGAGGGATGCTGCTCTGTTGCTATAGCGACCGCCGGAATGTACAGGCTCAACCCAGTTGGCTCCAGCATGAAGCGGGTGCAATGGGAAGAAAAAAAAACATGGATGTTATGTAACGGGAAAAAAATGAAGGAGAAAAATTGGGTCTCATAAATGGAACAGCACAGTGGCCCTTTGGCGAAAGACATCTCGAAGATGCAGGGCAGCCCTGCACCCATATGGGGGTAAATCAATACACAACCCCCCCCACCACCACTAGGGTGTTGGCTTTAATCAGCAAGGCGACAGACAGGGGTGCGCATGAAAGAGCTCTGAGACTTTTCCCTCCACCACATGTAGGATTCTCCTGCCACTGGCTTTCGTTGTGTAACGGCAAACCAGTTTGAACCAGTAGTAATTCGATTAGAGGCACTGCAGCATAAAAAGTAAAGAAAAGCCTAGAAGTGCCACACATATAGTACACGCATAAGGTCATTCCTACAGAAGGCTTGTAGCCTGCATCTTAGTTCCAATGCCTGTTATGATTAATCAAATGAGGTGAATTTTAGGGCAAGTTATGGAAGTGGACCACACACACACACGTGAATGCCAACACATGCACACACACACACACACACACACACACACACACACACACACACACACACACGTTCAAACGCACATGTACATGGTGCCAACACGTGTAAGTAAAAGCAGATGGATGGAGATAGCGTCTCTCACATTGAGACACACGTGCAGGGATACATATACCCACAGAGAGTGTGACTGGCAGGGCTGCACATTCACCTCTGAGGCATCAGGCATTGATGCTTGCGCTACACGCGGCTTTTTAACAAGAAGTCGAAGCTCTATCGATGGTGGGAGGCCGTCTGATTGGCCTGGAGCTAGACCGTCTACATGTAGTCATGCCTACCTGGCCTGTGATTGGACTCGCTGATGTAGTGTGACACAGTGACACAGTTGTTCCCGTGCTGCTGAACAGCAACCTGAGAGGAGCAGAGCATCCTTCTGCCGTGGAACGGGACACGCAGCAGGCTGTGGTGCGTGAGCTGCGTCGGTGTCGGGATGATATTAATATTAATGATCTTGAATCTATTGTTAGTCATGTCTGTGCCACAGTATGTTTAGCAGAGCATTACAACAATGACACACAAATATAGTGTTTTTATGCGTGGAGATTGTGTCTTGTCATGTCAATAGGACATGTTGATGGGAAACATGTATATATATGAATATGATACATGTATTAATATATGATGCATGTGCAGTAGATCATCATATTGGAAGTAGCAGAACCGAACTGATTGGCTGGTGGGCTGGTAGGAATTTGGCCAGACTAAGCAATTATGTTTTTTCAAGGAAGAATCCAGCAGTATAGATGAGCATGTGGAATTAAACAGGGTCTGTTATTTTCAACTCACAAAAAAGGGCCAATGGGTTGAATCCATGTTTGACACATTCCCACTTGATTTTGGTTACGGGAAAGCATGAGGAGGTTATGCACTAAAAGTGCAAAAGTCTACCGGCTCAGTTTGCAGGCCCCCGTAAATGAAACCTGCTTGCTTTTCATTGCATTGTAAAACATAAAAAAAGAATATAAATCTGTTTACCAGAAAGTAGGAAGGGGGTTGACCTGCATCTGTCACCCCTTTCCCCACAAAATAGCAGGGTTTAGCTGCAGGTCTGTTTGGTGGGGTGGGGGTTTAATTTCAAATGTCCCAAACCGTGAACATCCCCCCCCCCCCCCCCCAACAGAAGGGAGGTTCACACAGCAGTTAAACCTTGCATGAGCGTGTTTCAAACAACCCACAGGCTCAAGTCATTAACAAGAACAGATCGCTCGATCCATTTATGTAGACCAGCGATTGTTTTTTCGCTTCGTAGCATTTCAAGCAAGGTTGAAGCTAAGTTGCACTTAATTGTGTAGCATGTACTTAATTGTGTAGCATCTGCAGTAGCTAGCTTTCACTGCTGTATATGGGGAATGGGGTTAGCCTGGCGATTGTTAGTACTTGCACTTAACTAGGAACATCTTTACTGTACCGACAGCGATATATTGTTTCACTTCTTATGACAAATGTACATATTGTAAGTCCCTTTGGATGAAAGCGTCTGCTAAATGCCATGTAAATGTAAATGTAAGTTGCTCTTTCATGGCAGGAATGTTTCTCAGCCAGAGTGTCTTCCGCTGCCTCTGCCTCTGCGCTGCCTCTGCCTCTGCGCTGCCTCTGACTCTGCCTCTGCGCTGCCTCTGCCTCTGCCTCTGCGCTGCCTCTGCCTCTGCCTCTGCACTGCCTCTGCCTCTGCCTCTGCGCTGCCTCTCGTCAAGAACAGGATCCAAACTCTATTCTATTCAAGAGCTGCAAGTCACTGAAGAGCACTTCTACCCCGATGGGTGTCCAGCTGAATTGGGGGGTTGTTCTTTGTTGCACATACACACACACACACACGCATGCACACACGCACACACACACACACACACATACAAACAATGTAAGGGGCCTCTCATTTCCACCCCCACTCGGTTACGTTTCCCAGCAAGAGGCCACCTCAGTGCATGTCCCTCTGCTATATCTGCTGATATTTCCCACTGCTGTATTCTACAAGTGTGTGTGTGTGTGTGTGTGTTTGCCTTGTCCCCATGACCTTTATGTACAATCTAATCTGCTGTGGCGCATTTGACCAATGGTTTTGAAGGTATTCTCCATGAGCAAAGAGAGCTATCAGCGGGCGCACAGAACAATCTGTCTAAGTTGGACAACAATATGGCGTATTCTTATTTATGTTAAAACACACCACGTAGGGTTAATAGGATATGGTTTACATTATTGCACAAAGATACAGATATCTTTATCAGTTCTCATATGATCTTACAGGCAGGGAGAGACCTCAACCTAGAAACCACTGACTGTTTTGTGTGTGCGTTGAATAGACATCTTCCGATTCCCAGGCAACAGAGAGAGAGGGACAGGGAATAATCTGCATTGTGTTTCTTTGTACATCCAGCATTTCTAGTGGTCACCAGCTAAGACATGAGAAGCCTGTTTGTTATTTTACCTATTGACCTGGGGGGAGCTGTTGTCCATCGACATAACAAAGGGAATGCTTATTTCTCAGCTTTTATTTGTCATGTGACGACAGTCCCCACACCTGTCAATCGCCTCTCTCTAAGCAAAAACATAAGCACACGTGTATTAGTACTCCTTGACATTCCCCTGGGGATTTATGTTGAGAGATACCACAGTTACTCTGGGCTATTGCAGTATGAGTCTAGCCCCTATCTACGCCTTCAACTTCAATGCAACAAAAAAAAAGGTCAAGTGACCAGGTACAGGCTAGAACATTACACAAAAACGCCTGAGACAACATCTTGATACGCAAGTTTTTATCAGCAAACATACTCCTCCACGCCAACGCCACGTTCTCGTGAGTTATAGCCTTTGGCAGCGCGCCAGAGGGTTCAGGTGGCGTCAGCAGGACGTCCGGGTGGAGGACACGGGGAGAGGCAGCGACGTGACGTGGCGACTGTGCACTATAGCGGAGATCCAACCTTCCCCTCTGAAGTGCAGAGTCACACAGACCTGCATGACGCAATAAATCGCCCCAGACCGTTTCCAGACACGCTTTACGGGCAGAGGCCAGGAGAGTCCAGGAGAGTCCATGGTCTGAGAAGTGACGCCGACCGGAGGCGATGAGATAGTGACACTGTAGTAGAATGGAAGGCTATTAGCGCTAAGACGTCTCGGATATTGTGATCGTGTTGATGCGTCGATTATGGCGCGTTAATGTAATCAAAATCGACGTGTTAACGCTAACCATAAATTACTCGTTCACGTTGCAAAACATGTCATGGGAAACTCCTTGTCTAATAGGGGTGTTTGAAAGAAAGTCTGAGGCGCATGCCATTTCTTGACGACACTTATATTCAATATACTGTAGGTATAACATGATTTTTTTGGGGGGTGCTGAAGAAACAGCGTTGATCTGTTTTTCTGTGTTTAACTTAATATAATAATAATAATAACTTAATAATCTGGGGGGCTGTTCCCATAACGTGAACAGTTAAATATGAATGTATAAATAACTGAACAATGTGAATGCATACATTCATATTTCATATTATGCCTACAGTATGTAGGCATAATATTATGCCTACAGTATGTAGGCATAATATTTATCTCATAATTACTCACATCCTAGTGTTTTCTTATGTTAAGACATTCACATAAACATGCATACAAAGTGAATTATGTAAACGCAGAGTTACAGCTTGAGGTATGATACGATGTACACACTATACATCAGATATAAACATTATAGACAGTAGTACAATGCACCCTGTCTATAGTGTTTATAGCTGATCCAAAGTGTGTAGCCTACATCATATTCTACATCTATCATAAAGAATACATGATTATTTTCATTCACAACAGCCGCTCCCTCTTGTCGGAAACTTCGCTTTAATAAAGTATGATCCTTTATCATCTTATCTTATAGTATGTCATATTCTTCTTCTATCATAAATAATATGTGATAGTACCAATGTCTGTGTATTTTGACAGAGTCTAACCTGGAAGTACACATTAAGGACCATAGTCCTGTGCCCTTTAAGTTAGAAGGTACAAGACTCATTTATTGTCATTCTACAACACAGCGATGCACACCGAGGTACAGGCCCATTAGCTACTGATGCCAATTCATTTATTCTAGGCTTTATTTAGACCACATGATATTCAAGCTCACATCAGTACCACATTGGACCACACATTTGTAGTGCATTTGAATAGCTTCTGCTTCTACACATGATGTGGTCAATACAACACCATATACAGTTGTATGGGTTTGAGATAAGTCAGACCCCACAAACATGGCCTTCTTTACCAATCCGTCCAGGCCAAGACAGGCAGTGTTAAGACAAAGGGAGGTTGGAATCCATTTCCTCATTTTCTTTTGCAAGCTAAAATATATATGAGGTGAGGGTTCACGTTGTGGAAGGTAACTCACGCCTCCTAATTATCCAGGCTTGGATACAAAAGCCGACGGCTGAATTGAGTTGTAATCAAGCCTGGGCGAGGCATGGTATATATTCCCATAGGGAAGAGACAAAAGGAGCTGTTTGGGTGTGCTTCAATGTGGGGAAGGCCTCCCAATTGTGGTTGCAATCCGCCAGAAGATTCTGCAGAGCCATCACCACGTCATTCTTTTCCCGCTGAAAGTTTAAAATGGCTACTTCTGAACCACAATGCTGATTAAAATAACACATGCACACTATGCGTGTAGTGTGCACATAGTGTGCCAGTCACAGTACGGATATGGAAGGCCATCATCAAGAGTTTGGAGCATGTTTGTAGACGACCACATCAGTACATTTTTGTCCACATCGGTAATTAATTCAATCATTCATAGCATGCTAAACATTCTCTGCGTTTTTGTTCTTCGTCATGATGAAGCTGTCCTCATTCTCATGTATGACCGCCTTGATTCAAGGTCCCTCATTGGCCAACAACCACATCCAACAACACATCACATTGTCTTACGTTTATGTGTCAACATTGGTTATGTTAAAGCTACCAATATTGACGCGTTAACACGTTATTTCTAAGATGTTTCTTATAACGGCCGTCCATGGCCCAACATTCTGCCCCCCCGTGCTGACTATACATCACTATAATAGGGTTCACTGCTCTGTGACCGACGGCTCATCGGTCGAAAGAAAGAATCAATACAGATCTGAGGTCCTTCTCCAGCGCGATGCTTTGCCCTGAGGCATTCTTACTCGGAGCGTTGGATGGGTTTTGCTTCAACCTTTGCCAACCAATAGCCAAGTTATGAGGTAGTTAGCAACCGCTAATTGTAGTTTTATGCTCATTTTGAGCTGAGGAGATGCTGACCTGCACCAGGCTGGTGTAATGTCCAGGATAAACGGTCCGTGCATGTGTGAATGTGTGCATGCATGTCTGTGTGTGTGTGTGTGTGTGTGTTTGCACTGTGATATGTGTCAACTCAATTGTCGTGCGCAATTGTAACATCAGACTCCGTTCCACAGCTACCACCATTGAGTCAGAACAAATTACAAACTATTCTTTGGAAAATTGTGCAACAGGTTTTAAAGACCGGTAGGCCTATACGTCACACAGTGTTGCTTCTGTAAAAAGAGGTCAACACACTTGAAATCGAGAGATAAATCTCTCCAAGATTCATCCATCCTCCATCTATCTAAGGATTAAACCAAAGGAATGCGTGTATTCCCCAGCAGCTCACACCCGGCTGAGCCCCTGTACAGATTAACGTTCTGATCATGTATCCGATGTTGCCCCAGCAAGTCCAGCCGCTCGTCTGCTGCAGGGCCCTAATCCACCTAAATCCTTTATTTTCCTTCTGCGGAGTGGTCGGCTCTATTCCTCATCCCTCCCATTGCATGTCCATGCCAACCCCACGGCGAACCAGGAACTAGTAGTAGTAGTAGTAGTAGAAGAAGTCATAGAATGTGAAACCAAGACAGTCGCCATCTTGGCTGAAGCACTGTCATTAGAGTGAATAAACGTCTCCGTAATCCCCTAGCCAGTAATCAAAACACAATGATGCACTGGAGAGACGAGTGACGCATTTTCCCATACGGCTCTGTGCTCGGAGCCCGTCTGGGGCACTGTTCAAAGTAATAGGATCACTGGTGTGGAGGCCAAAGGTGTTAGCAGGTCATCAAACAGTGGAGCCGCAGCAGGGTATAAACAGGCCTTTGACATTAAAACCCCCATGTGACCCGTGATTGGACCAGATGCGTGTGGCCGCCTTTGTAGCTCAGCGCAGAGGAAAACATGTCGCGGCACGTGCACGACAAAAAACGTAGCGGTGGGTCGAGAACGGTTTATTTATCTTTTACGTTTTTTTTTTTTGTTAATTTCGCCACAGGAATGTTCTTCTTCGCCGTCCTCGTCCTGGTCGTTTCCGTCTTTGGGTTTGTCGTTGATCTAGTCTCTCTGGCTGGTGTGTTTTAATGACTCATGAACAGAACCATGCAACCGTTATGCCAAACTTGGATCTGTGTTTGTTATGGACAGAATGACGCGTTTCACTTCACTTCTTCCCCTTTCCGCAATAAGGATTCGCTTTCCAAATCTAGGCAAAATAACAATGCATCTTACATCATGCCGCACAGAGTAGCTGGAACAACGGTCATCAGCAGCAGGACGAAACAGCTGAGATTATATATTCACAAGTTAAAATCACTGCACATATTCACAAGCTCAAACAACGACTTAAGGAGATACGGCCCTATAGCTCAGCCTTTAAAATTCTAAGCATTTCGCCAGTTTATTGCTTTATTGGTTTGATATAGTATAGTCCTAAAGTTTATAGGGAAATTTCTCTCAGGGTTTATCTGATAGGTCAAAGGTTGAGCCCTATGGTTGTCAAATAGTCACATGTTTAAGGGGAAAGTGTAGGGTCATCAATTCGATTGGGATGTTTTGCAGTGAGAGAAAGTGCTCAAATCCTATAAAATAAAAGTAACCCTTTACGTAAAACATCTCTCATAATACACTCATCAGGACGGACGACCAAAGGTACGAGTACTCGAGTGCCGACCATTCACCAACTCATTTGTAGCACATATTGTCCCCTCTTACTGGTACATCAGGAGCGGGTACGCATGACTCTGGGGGTGAGGGGACGAAGATTTACCCCTTTGTCTGTTTTTGTCTAAACGATGACAAAACAATGGAACGTCGTGTACACAGCTGAACAAACACACAACAATGTTTTTTAGTGTGAGCAGACTTTGAGGATATGTAGGAAAAAAGTTGAAGGCCCTTGGCTTCATGTTCATATTTTTAGTATGTTAATACTAAATTAATTAAAATTATCTGATTTTGCAACTCTATTGACATTCTTCTCCGAACACATGCAATCTTTTCAAAATAAAAGGCAGAATTATTTAAATGTGAGTTTTGGAGGACTTTGGGTACACTTAATTTAATTTCACGAAATTGGGAAGCGAAGTACCTGACAGTCTGAATCATTCCTTCTTGGGACAACATGTTTTGGTTTGCACTTCAGTGCCATGCCCAGTGGGAATCATTACTGACCGTATCAAATAGAACCAAAATACTATTGGCTGCCTGCTTCATAAGAACCATATGTCTGCACTTTTCCTGGCAGTGGATATATTGTACGGTTTTGGTTTGGGGCTGCTTCATCCCGTGAGTTGAAAACATTTATGTAACCAAAAGGACCTGGGATGAAAAGCTAGTTTTTCACTGACTCGAATTTGTATAGACATTTGTATATACATCAGACGTACACAGCGCTTTTCTAAATACTCAAAGACGCTTTACAGACTGAACACAAAATAAAGTCATTTAATAAGAATGTATATAAGTAAAAAGATTTTAAAAAGGAGGAAGGGGAGAGAAGGGAAAGAGGTTACGTTGTGAAATCAATCTTAAAAAGGTGGAGGAAAAGGTTTGGAGGTCCTTTAAATGAAGAGTGTGTTATTGTTTTATTGTCCTTCGATTCCTAATCAATCAGCCCAAACATACAGTCAGATTCATACTCATACACACACACACGTACCACGCACACAGACACACACAAAAAGACACCGTGCCACAGTTCTGTCCCAGGTTGCACACGATACCGTGGGAACGGTTTCTGCTGAGAGCAGTGCATTGTGGTAAAGGAGCAGTCCAGAGGGTTAGCAGGATAAAACGGGAATTGTCCCTCATTGTGGAGCCAATTCATTAGGCTGGCAAACAGCACCGGGTTCTGTGAAACGTAACCCGGCCCCACAGAAGAGCTGGGCCCGGGACCTGCCTCGGACGTCCTCAGGGGGCAGAACGGAGATGGGAACGACACTGAGAGCACTATAACCGCTAGGGTGCACTGGGGCCGTGTGCGTATACACACACACATACACACACACACACACACCAACACAAACATACAAACGCACACACACACACACACACACACATGCACCAACAAAAGACTTTTAGCTGAGCCATCTCAATTAAAGCTCTGATGCTGGGCCAACCACCGGCCTTTTAGCGGAGGAAGACCGGTGGAGCCAAACCTGAACCTGAAGTTCAAGCAAAGTGTGACTCTGGCTGCAGGCACGAGCAGTCGTGTAGAACGAACTGCGATTATTTTAGTAAGTGAATGCATTATAGTTAAGGTTTCAAACTGTGTGTTATGACAATCATATGTAATTGTTGCTGTTTTAAGATAGTTAGACACGTAGTTAGCGCATCTTGGAAGGACATTGTTTTTGTCCTCACTCCAGATACAACATGTATCAATTTATGTCAATATCTGTTGTATCTTCGGCGATTAACTGTCTAGCGTGTGAGTGCTATCGATGATTTGTTCCATTTTGAGAAAGCTTCAATATCCTTTTTATGTAAATCTCTTAACTCATTGTATCTGGGCAGACTCAGGGTCAGGCCGTGACCTTTTAACAGTTTAGAACGCAGTCCAAGATAAAGATCAGCTAGTCCGGAAAGTCACTTTTATTGATACATTGCAGCACGCCTTGTGCATTCTGTTCAAATCCAAGACATTCAACCTGAATAACTATGCTTGAACTACGTGTTGCCTTCATTATGGATACTGAAAAGGCTAAGATAAAAGGTTATATATCATTTGAAATTAGTGAATCAAATCTGACATCTGGCATCCACTGTTAGAGGAGGCCTAATTGTCCATAGCTTCATGGCCATTAGAAGGTGGCCCGGTTTGGCTGTTATGTAAGATGGGCTTGTTCATTCATGATGTGTTTAGATTGTGTAAAAGCCCAATCGGATCTCAATGGCTTCATTATCATGGCGGCTAGTTAAAGCTCCTTTGAAATACTTTACATGCACTGGCACACACACGCACAAATATGCACACATGTGCACAAGTACGCACACACAGTCTCACACACACACACACACACACACACAGGCACAATTACAAAAACAACAAAACAACAACAACAAAAAGCACAATTTAAAGAAAGTTCAACCATTCAATCATGATATTGCTCAAATATATTTTTCGCAACCATCCAAAGTACATAAACTGTTAATTACGGGCTCAAAAGTAGAGGGATTCTGTAGTGTCGATTGCAGGGACTTCTAACCAGTGATGCAGCAGGAGAAAGAGACTCAGCCTTCCTCACATGCACAAGCAGGTGTTTCCCGGTACGTTAGCGGTAGCGGTAGCACCTAGCACCACCCACCCCATACCAGCAAGCTACTAGGCATCTCTCCAGCGCCTTCTATCCGGTACAAAATTGTACACCAACGCTTTACGGGACCAGGGGCCATAAACAGCTGGGTCATTGTTTCACCATGGTGGAGGTGGAGGGGGGGGGGGGACCTGGAGTGAGCAAAGCCTCCTCTAAGCCTCTTATTTATTGCTCATTGAAGGTAGAGGACGCGTGTCACGGAGGGATAAATTAAACTCCTTCGTGTTTGAATAAAGCCACAGCACTGCTGGTGGGGAAAAGGCTTCCCTCTGGGGAGACGCGCGGCTGTTGTTTTGCATCAACTACCCTGGGAGATAGGTCTCCTTCAGTGGTGATAATGACAGCATGTATTCCATCTCAGTGGACACACAATACTGGGTGATTAAACCATCGTAAACTCCTCTTCCACTAAAACATTATTTAGCAATATCATCGGTCTAAATGACACTGTACGAATTGAACCTATTCGGCCCTGCAATGAATGTGAGCAATGGCAATATAACGACTTTGTCTTTTGGAATCGATTAGTTAGCATGGAGTTTATGGACAAAATAACATGGAATACTTATGCCATACAAGTAGACATGTATCGGCACACAGACCAAAGTCCTATATTGCTATTGTTATTTGTACAGTTAAATAATGCAATAATGCGAGTAATGCAAAGTATTCTTCGCAGTACTCGGCATCCCAAAATGATTTTGCCACATTAAATCTGTTAAAGATTGAGTGAAGCCGGGAGCGGCTGGCAGTGCCACTGGTTTGATCAGTGGAACTGTGACGGCCTTCAAAGCACTTTAGGGCTCAAACCCTAAAGCACATTTTTTAGAGAGATAAAGGTCGCTCTTCTCCTCTTTCTCTGCGAGTCCGACCCACACTCTCCTCACACTCTCCTGCCGGCCTGGCGCTCCTTTTAGGAATCATTGGTTTCATATCAGGGAGGTGGAAGTCTATCCTGCGTCCAGCAAAGCCCCTTTGGTCAACACCCAGACAACCATATCGTCCTTCACAGATCTATTCCACAATCTCTGTTCCCGCTGTTTGACGTTGATTACTCAGGAGCAGGGTGGGGTGGGATGGGGGGGGGAGGGAGTATAAACTCTTTGTAAAACCCTCTCACACCCCACTCATGATGTTGTGTTGGCTGTCATATTATGTTATGCCAACACTAGTAACATGATATAGGTGGAGCACGTGCACGCACGCACGCACGCACACACGCACACACACACACACACACACACACACACACACACACACACACACACACACA
>JAOPUA010000161.1:4714386-4725060 GCA_027122455.1 Trisopterus luscus | reverse complement strand
GCCGCCCGCTGCCTTGCCACAGGCCAACTTGTACGTTTTCCCTTTCATCGGTGTCTGGTCGTCTGGACAAAATCGACATCTTGCACGTATCTATTTTCTTACGATTTTAAAACATAAAATCGACTGAATTCCATGTTTTTCATTTAAGGTGCTGGACATCTCAATGCATGGACATAATGTGCATGTGTAATACAGTTTCCAAATAAAAAAACCATTTTAACTCAAATGACACACCCTAGTTACAAAATCACAAGGCAAAAGGGGATCACGAAAAACAACCTGAAACGTGAATTAATTAATCGAAATTAAGTTTTCCACCACGGTGCGAAAGGTAGCAGTCAGCAAATCTTTCCATGGCATACGGGCTTTATGTGTCATGTGACCCGGACTCAGCCATCTTGTGGAAAACCGAGAGAGAGCCACACAGCTCGAATACAAACCCTGTGCTGTCAGAACAAGCAGAGGTAAGATAGTGGAAGTTAATTATACTATCCGTTGCCGGTGTGGAGTTTATCTGTACAATAAAGCAAACTATATTACTGCACGGCCACTACTTTACGAATCCGGGACGTTTACGAATGTTGTTATAACACTATGCTTAACCTGGCCTTCAAGCACCCGCCTCGAGTTTCTCCGAGGCCGCGTTGCGTTGAGCGGCGCGCGGGGTGTGGTGGCCAGGAAGAGGGTTGCGGACTTCGGCTGAAGGCCGCATGTAGAAGGCTAACACTTAGCAAGTTATGGTAACTCGTTGACTACAAGTGATTACATCATGACATCGCGATATGAATGTTTAATCACGGCATGGCATAGCATTTGCTAAAATCACCCAAATCGTAACACTTCGGTGTATGTTGAACGACGATACTGTGTGTAGGTGGGCTCAGCGTCGCCTTTCTCACTCGTTTTTCCTAGATTGGAGCTAACCTTTAGCCTAGCCTGCCCCGACTAGCACACTGAGCAGTGGATCGCAAGCATGTTGCAAAGTAACTTAAATCAAATCGTTACGTCCATTTAGTACCCCCAACAACGACTTGGCTTGACCACTACTAACGATGAACACTCGCCTTTTGTCGTGAATTAATGACAAGTCGGTTGACATTCAATGGTTACAACGTTACAGCATGCTACCTAAGACTATGTAACTGGTTTACTGCGAGTGCCAGCTATGCTGATCTGTACATTTAATATCAGTGCATTCATTACTGCGTTGGAGAAACGTAAGGGGATTTAGGTTGTCTATTATTGTCTTGTTGATAGCCTTTCACCCATTATATTTCCAGGATACTAACGTTATCCAAAGGGCTAACGCTAGGTAGCTTTTCTTGGCATAATATGTGACATGCGTTTTATGTAGTAATTAAGTCTCCTTCGTAGTCCAACATCAAGCTGGCATTCTCTTAGTTATTCTGAACAGCCAGTTCCGACATGACCTTTAGTGGCCGACGTATTGTCTCTAGAACATAAATAAAGCTGGCGCAAGTATTTCCTTATTTGGCACAGTAAATGAAAGTGGACGACGCAGTCGTCAACGTTGATCCTGACACCCTAAAGTATGCAGTTATCTAATCGTTTAGTGTGATGTTTGGTTTGGTGAGACCAAAGTGGAAGTTTGGATTTCAGAGAGAGAATGTGCTTTAGACCGAGTCAGTGGGATGACCTGTGGGGTCTGTGTTGGTGAGCTACACGTGGCTCTCCGACTTGACGGTCAGGACGTACGTTCACGCAAAACCAGTGTCGAGGAATGTTTCCGTCGCCCTTTGTTTGTGACAAGTAGACAGCCTGTGCAAACGGCTTTGCTTTTTGCATCGTTGTGACAGTAGGGAGAATACTTTGTGCGTGACAATAAAATAAGTTCCCCAAATCCGAATCGTTCCATCATCACATAATACAGCTTCGTTTTATACCCTGAACTACAAACTCGGAACCCGTTTAGTAATTTACAGGTGCTCCGGCAAAACCTCCTCATGCAGTAGGAAGCGTCCGAAAATAGCATCGGAGGATTGCATTTGTATTGAAGAGGGCAGGGATCTTATGGCGCGAGCTGTGACCAAACCTGTGACAAAAAATGTTGTGTTCGTTTTGTTATTCAACGTTACCATTTGAAAATAAATCTTATTTAGAAATATAGTTTTTCTGTATGGCTATTCTCTCTAGGCTATGAGTAAGTTCTCTAAAACTATATACTAGGAAGACAGGGATTTTAGAATGTCATGTGCGGTGAGAATCAATGTATATACTGTAAACAATGTAAACAACAATGAATATATATTTGTTCTTATCATATTTTTAGAACTTAAGGGAAGAATGGCTGAAACCCAGACACTTAACTTTGGACCAGAATGGTAAGTGACCATTTCCAGATTTGGCTAAATATTTTGTTGTTTAGATTTTTTTTTTTGTTAAGCTTACAGATGGCCTTTAGCATGGCATGCCCCCTCCCCCCCCCCCCCACTTCCTTGCTTGTGTTCTGGATATGACTTCTCCTTCCTCTCCACAGGCTTCGTGCCCTGTCCGGAGGTGGTGGTGGCAGTGGAGGCGGTGGGAACAGCAATATCATTGCATCCTCCCCACCCCTCTCGCCTGCATTGCCAAAGTATAAACTTGCAGACTACCGCTACGGGAGAGAAGAAATGTTAGCACTTTACGTAAAGGATAAAGAGGTGAGGCGAAGGGGTTGAACTCGAGAAACGTGTGTGCATTCCAAAGGTTTATTGCACCGATGTCATTGTTGTCATTTTGCCTTCTAGATCCCTATAGACCTACATGATAAGGAGCTTTTGCCTATCTTACAAGAGGAACCGTTACCCCCGCTGGCCCTCGTGTCTTTTACGGAGGAAGAACAGGTATTAGGATTTTTGTATAGGAGAGTCCCTCTGCAGGAGGTTCACCCATGCCACATTGTTAACACGTATTCACAATGTGTCCCCTTTGGCCAAAGTACTCACTGAAACTACTGTCTTTCTCACTTTTCCTATCCAGAGAAATTTTTCCATGTCTGTAAACAGTTCGGCTGTCCTCCGGCTGACGGGGAGAGGAGGGGGTCCGATAGTAGGAGCACCCAGGGGGCGGAGCACCTCGAGGGGTAGAGGTGAGCCCATGTTGGGGTGCTACATGGACCAACTGCATTATGCCATGTGTTAGTTGGCCGTTGACCCGACATTGGAAGATGACAAATCGGAACAACGCAAATTATAAGCATCAATAATAATAATGTTTGACTGTGAATGTCCATAGGTCCATTTTGTGATTGGTCAATGTGGGCTTGTGTTGCAGGTCGGGGTCGGGGCGATGGAGGCTTTTACCAAAGAAGTTTTGACGACGTGGAGGGAGGCTTCGGCCGGGGTGTCCGGGAGATGCACCGTTCCCAGAGCTGGGAAGAGAGGCACGTCTTGGATTTCCAACTGGTTCCTTAATACCATTTCTTGAGGAGAATAATTTGTTGCTTTAAGATATTTGTGTCGTTGCTTTATTTGTATTCCATTTTTCGTTTGTTATTTTTTCTGATATGAATGAAGTTCACCTCATCCTAAATCCCTTTTTGTTGTTTTTATTTTCCATTTTAGGGGAGACAGAAGGTTTGAAAAACCAGGAAGGAAAGACCCAGGTTGGTGTTTATTTTCTATTTGAATAACCAGTATTCTTAATGTCATACCATATTTTCAAATGAAAAGTTTTCTAAGCCGGATATATAATAATGAAAGTGTCTGTTCTCTTGTTGACTTTGCAGAAGCCCCTCCAGCCCATTTTCCAATGAATCATAGTAAGTATTGCCTCGCGCAAACCTTTTCCCTTGTAATAAGAAAGTGCTTGTACTCAAATGTAGCTCAGATCGACGCACATCCACATTTCAACGGTCACGGACAACAAAACGAAACCGACCAGCGCCAGAGAGACGACACTCCTCCTCACAGCATGCCCAGGTTAAAACGTCTCGTCTGTGTTCCCTGCAGTCCGCGCAAACTATGAGGAGGTGGGACCCGTCCTGCCCAGGAAGCACGACTTCACGCGCTCGGAGAGTGAGAACTGGCGTTGCTCTCGCGATGATCAGAATGGTGAGGATGGTACTTACAGCACAAGTAGCCATGGTATCAATACCCGCTCAATAGTTCCCGATCAACACCAATGATTGGTATTGTCCAACAGGCTAGTTGGTTCTTAATGATTGATCGCTAGGAGCACCCGATCTTGGCGCTAGCGAGAGCCACCACAAAGAGCAACAGACGGGCTTTGGGTGTTGGTGTGACTCATGTTAAGAACATGACAGCTATTTTGTTATGTTACCACACCCATTAAGCCCTTTCAGGTGACCTTTGTTGTTTGAATCGTTGAGTGACGCTATGACCTCCTCCCCAGACGTCGCCAGGGCGGCCGTGTGGCGGGAACACCCGGATCAACAGCAGCAGGCGCCGCCGCAACAGCAGCGGCGCCGCTTCCCGTTCGACGCCAGGGAAGACGAGCGTGGCTACCGCCGGCCGCGGTCGGGCAGCGGGAGCCTGGAGGATGAGAGGGACAGCCTGCCCGAGTGGTGCCTGGAGGACGCAGAGGAGGAGACGGGCACCTTTGACTCGTCTGGGGCCTTCCTCTCGCTCAAGGTGGGGACTCGGGTACGCTCGACCCTAACCCTAACCTGGACCGATTCACACTTAAAAGCAATGTCCTCCGATATCCTCACCTTCTGTTTTCGATTTGTTGCCGTAGCTCATGTAAATATAAAGGGCGTGACCTCAATATTTGAATATTTGGGACGATCCTTCATTTGTTTTGTATGCACACCTAACATCACTTTCAGACACTTCCCCGAATCTCAGTTCATTTGAAAGGAGGGGTGTTTTTAAAGGGCACAGACAAAAATGCTTCTGGACCCAACAAGCACCAAGGTTGTTCATACAAATGCGGCACCGGTTTTCCCATTGGATGCTTCTCTGCTCTGTCAGCATCTTTTAACCCGCCCCATATTATATAAACGGTTGTCATTGGCCGGACCCACACCAGGTCTGCTTGAAATCTGAGTCGACGGGAGGGGGTTTAGTAAATGAGGAGATGTCAAGTATTGTTGTCACTGGTGGCATTTTAAACAAACTAAACTAACTACATGATAAGCGTCACCACGCGCTACAAAACTTTGACATCACTGGATTTGAACAGATTTAGGTCTTAACATTTATTTTGGATTGTATTTGTGTCCATGGTTCATGGAGGCTTTACTTCTGTCTTTGCCTTCTTGGTTCAGAGGCTTTACTTCCGGTCTGCTTTGGGTTTTCAGAAAGCCTCCAAGGAGCCCATCCTGGAGGAAGCGGAGCTGGACTTCAGGCCCCTGGAGGAGTGTGACGAGGGTCTTGAGGAAGAGGACAGTCAGCCGCCGGAGACCAAAGAAACACAAAATGGGGCCAAAAGAGAGACTGACAGGAAAGATGGTCAGTGAACCTTTTCAAGTCATTACCAACCAGCCAATCTTTTGGATCATTACTTCGATCAATAGGCGATTGTTGAAGATTGATTCTGTATTGGAGTTATTTTGTTACACATTTTGTGTAAGCCTTATTCTGTCTCCCTGGAAGCATTAAAATCCCATTTTACAATGCACACCCACAGGCATTTTCAGCCTCCTCACACATTGTTTTGTAACTTTCTCTGACATTTTCTGCCTCAACCCTCGTTGTCCTGACCCCAGTCCCTGCCTGCCACTCAACCGCCCTCTAACCGAGTGCCACTTTTCTTCTCCCGGCTGTGGCTTTCCTTTCAGAGCGGGCCAGGCTGGCGGAGGAGCCTCCAGTTTCCGCTCCCCCGGCCCCCCGCCCTCAGGGGCCCGGCCAGGCCCCCGCCCCCAGCCAGCCGGGCCGGGCCGAGGAGACGGAGAGAGGTGCGGCGCGGGTCGGCGAGAGGCGATCTCCCCCGGGCCCGCGACCGGAGCCCAGCAAAGCCCCACTGCATGTCCCCCTGGCCAACAGCATGCTGGATCCCCGACCCATGTCCCACATCGCCACCACCCTCGCAAGTGGGTTTGGATTCCCCTCCCCTCACTTGTTTGACTCAAGTCTTTTATTGTGGTCATGTCACATTTCTCTACCAAACAAATAACGGGTTTCCCGGCCCTGTTCCTTGCAGCAGACGTCTCCATCCCCTCGCCCTCTGTCCAGCGGAGGCACCCCAAGCCCATCGAGGTTCCCATGGCAATGGCCAATCCCCTGCCCTTCGCAAGCATGATGGCCGCCATCGGCCGGCCCATCATCGTGCCTCACGAGGTTGACGAAGACGAGGGACTCAAACACTTTGAGCAGGTGAGCTGGCTGGTAATCTGTGTCTGCAGTAGGGATGGACATCGTTAAGATTTTAACGATGCTACTGATCTTAACCACACTGGTTATTGATCCGGTACTTTATCTGGCCTTTTAGAAGAAAACGAAACGAATGGAGAACAAGATATTGCCTTTTTTTTCTCATGTTCACTTTCTTCAGTTACAATAGCTGACAATGTTTTGAATAAATGACTGGTATAGGCTCTGTAAAGTTGTGAGAATGGAAATATAGAACAAACAAATCAATATATATATATATATAAACCATCAACAGCCAAATAAAAGACAGTGGCATGGAGCAACAGGGAGGATATGCATGCAGCCTGGCCTCAAAAAGGCCTCAAGCCTCTTTTAAACACGGAAGATCAGCATATCTGGCTTTCATCCTGTTCCGATCGGTCATCCAGAACAGTGTATTTTTTCGATTAGCGCTACTTACCTATAACCGCATGCTGTGATTTCAATGAAAATTTGTCCAATGTACAAACCACCTTTTTAGTTTCATGATCATTAAAGTAGGCTACTAAGTCGCGTATCTTCACTGGAACTTTTGTGGGTCTTGTGTCCAATGAGAGCCCTCACACCGGTGCTGCCATACACCCACGATATAACTCACAGAACTGCTCAAAGTCTTTTAATAAAATCAAATCATCCGACGTGATGAACTGATAAAAATAATTTGTCGTCATCAAGGAGGCTGAAAAAATGGTGGCCTACCTCCAGGAAGGGGGCGTGGACGAGGAGAGGCTGGCGGCCAAGGAGAAGGCCAAGTCCACCGGCTTCCCCCTCACCCACGAGGCCGCCCTCAAGTGGTTCTACAAGGACCCCCAGGGAGAGATGCAAGGTGAGGGACCGCCGAGGCCCAGGGTCAGAGAGCTGATGTTGAGAATAAGACATTTGAGTTGTCGCCCAGGCACCGTCTTCTCGTGATGATGAGAGATTAAAAGGTTAAGTCTGTTTGCTCGTTTGTGTGTCTAATCTCAGAAAGCTAGGTCAAATCCATATGGACGGGGCGTGACACTTTATCTAGTTTCTTGTTTCAACCAATCATGTAGCTGATGGCTGCGATTTGTGATTCGTCTATCGTTGAGCACAAACTTTGCATTCACTTTTCCCTATAGGAAAGCAAGCTAAAACAGCCTGTCGTGAGACCAGCTTTCTTAGAAAAGTCTCTGGAAAGGTTTTCAAATCAACACAATGTTAAAAGTTTGGCTGAGACAGTTCTCATAACAGTTCATGCTCAGTGATTGAATAGTGCGCCTTTACCTTCTTCGTTATCATACAACGAAACATTAGACATGGATATTTGAATTTCTAACTAAGGGCGCACTCACACTAGGCAAAGTTGTCCTGTACCGTCCTCAAGTACGATTGCCCCCCCCCCCACTGTGCAACTGTCTCATCTGGGCGGAGTACGGTTGCCTCTTGTCCATAGAGGTTGCGTATCCGTGCTTTGTGTGCATGTCGGCTCATTAGCATCTGCACCGTGGCCTGAGCACACCTCTCCGAAGTGTAATGCGGCCATGGGATTGTACTTGCCTGTACCAAGCCAAACGATCTAGACCTTAGGGGGCACACGTACTCGGGCACGGTGCAAATGGCCTAGTGTGAGTGTGCCCTAAGTGCACCGGCATCCGATCTGTGAGTGTTTAACCCTGTCCCCCCCCCCGCCACCGTCCGTCTCCTCCAGGTCCGTTCAGTAACCACGAGATGACGGAGTGGTTCCAGGCGGGCTACTTCACCATGAGCCTGCTGGTGAAGAGGGGCTGCGACGACGTCTTCCAGCCCCTGGGGGAGATCATGAAGATGTGGGGCCGGGTGCCCTTTGCCTCGGGTGCTGCTCCCCCGCCTCTCCAGGTGACTGGCCCCGCCGCGTCGCGTCACAGAGCATCCATCGCCGCCTTGTCTATTGAGGAGCCAGGCGTTACCATTTATGTGGTTATGTTAGCAAGCGTCTCTGCAGTACTAGCCCTGGCCTCTAGTTGGTGTGAAGCTCCACTTAAAGTACACACACAGGTTTCACCACACTGGTTGATCTGGAGCTGTTGTAACTATTTGTCAGTGGTTTTTGACTAGGCATCTGAGTTGGGTTTTAGTCGAGGGCTTAGCCGGTTCAGATGTTTAGGGACGTTTTGAGACAAACTAAAATGAAACGTATATTGGAGGGAGCTTTTTTGTTTTGTTTATTTTTATCTGCACCGCACCAAGTTAACATTCATTATGCAGCAATGTTCAACAGCTGTCCGCAATCTCTTGACGACTGTAAAATCCATCACCTCAACCAATGTGCACCGTGTTCATTAAGTGTTGTATGTGCTTTTGCGAAGCAGGCAGACGGTGACCAGGAGAGGCTAAAGAGACACCAGGAGCTCACAGCACTCAACCTCTATCAGCTGCAACAGCTACAGTACCAGTACCTCATCAGGTACCTCTTCAACCCCTAAACCATAACACTACCTGTAAAGTACAACAGTCATATTCATGGTGGCTAGGCGTCACCTGCTATTTTGTATAGCTCAACAATTAACCTGTTTGACAGTTTGAAACACAATTGATTGGCTTCGCTCTTGGTCATATGTCGGCCACAATTTTACAAAGCAGACACAGTGAAAGTTGTCATCCCTCGATGGCCTTGGTCCCCCATGTTCTCTTCCCATGCAAAGGGGAAAAACACCCTATTCCACTGTCTGTCATTTGGGTTAAAACATGATGTACTTTGACTGTCCCCGGTTGCTGTGGTCCTCCAGGCAGCAGTATGCACAGGCTCTGGCCCAGCAGAAGGCTGCAGCCCTCAGCTCCGCCCCTATTCAGCAGCAGCAGCAGCAGCAGCAGCAGATCAACGTCCTGCTACAGCAATACCAGGCCCTCAAGTTAAGGTACGCAAACCTTGAGGTAAACTGCGCTGCATACAAGCAGACACGTATGTAACCCGTTTCAGTCTTTTACCTCGCTGTCGGCGGAAGGGACAGCGATGTCTGCTTGTGTGTTTTGTTGAAGCAGTCGGTTACGATCTGGTTTATTTTCGTTGATTGTTTTGTTGTTTGTTTTTTTTGTACAGAGCGTCTGAAAGCCTCCTACCTCCTGTCACCCGGTCCCTGTCGATACCGGTGTCGGTACCGGAGTCGATACCTGGGTCTGTTTGGGAGATGCAGAATCCCTCGTCTCAGGCCTCGTGCACACCCAACCTCCAACAGAATGTACCGAGCTGTGAGTCACCTTACGTACTCTCTGGGGCGTTGGAAACTGAGGGGACTTTGTGAGATTTTATTTGTTTATTTAGGCTCGCTCCGCTCAGTCGTAGGCAAAGGATTAAAGTGTTAGCAGATGCCGTGACTATGTGATGTATCAAACCCTCCGTGTTCCTCCTGCAGCGTGGGACGGCAGCAGTGTATGGGACTTGCCAATCGACTCCATGGCTCAGGCTCCTACCATCGAACAGATGCAGCAGATTGAGAAGGCCAAGGCTGCAAAGGTAAGTGCTTTGTGTGCAATTGTTCCCTGGTTTCTCATTGGCTTTTTTTTTAAATTAATTTTTATCTGTTAATATAAGATTAAAAAAAAGTAGAAATGGGACTGTCATTCAAGTAGACACCTTATCGTCACAAACGCGTTGTTATTGTAGTTATGAACATGCAGAACTCTATCCTAATGGTCAGCCATGCTCTATAGACATACCATAACAACTTCCCCCCCCACCAGTCGGAGCTGGAGAGGCGTGAGTCAGAGCTGAGGGTCAAGCGGGAGGAGGAGGACAGGAAGCGGCTAGAGGAGGCCATGCGGGCCCGCCAGCAGGCGGAGCGCAACCGCCTGGAGGAAGAGGAGCGGGTTCGACACAAACAAGTGAGATCAGAAACACACTTTTAACTGGGAGGTTGATGGTTCGATCCCCCGGCTCCTCCTGGCTAGAGTGACGAGGTGTCCCTGAGCAAGGCATCTAAAGTGTAAAACATACCGGCGGCACGGCAAATGCCGCCCCTAGCACCAAGAGGAGGCGTCGTGCTGCTGCCTTTACAGGAAACCCAGACATGCAAACTTGTCACCGTTTAGGACCGTGGCGTTATGGGTCTCGGGTCGGCGCGTAGAAGAGTGCTGGGACCCTCTGAGCCGCCGCCGCCGCCAATGGTGTGGGGGTTGTACATAGACAATAATAGGGGTGGCTGTTGTGATGTTCGCCAGCGGTGCATTTTGGGCTTAACCCTAACTGCTCCTGACGAGCTGGCATGCCGTCGCCTCGCATGGTCGACTCCGCCGTGTGTGTGTGTGTGTGTGTGTGTGTGTGTGTGTGTGTGTGTGTGTGTGTGTGTGTGTGTGTCCAGTCGCTGTGTAGTGTCGAGACAGAAAAAAAACCCCCCGCGTGTGAACCAGAGAGATCACCCGC
>JAOPUA010000161.1:4678250-4691207 GCA_027122455.1 Trisopterus luscus | reverse complement strand
CCCCCCCCCCCCGCCCGGCCCCCCCCCCCCGCCCCCCCCCCCCCCCCCCCCCCCCCCCCCCCCCCCCCCCCCCCCACAGGAACAGTGCGGACTTAGTGAGATGAAAATTGCACACATCCCATTGCGTGTCTATAATTAACGCACAATCCAATTAGGAGCACACCTTCATAGACCATACGTAGAGTATTAGCAGGACACATTGATTTAAATACTAAAACACAGTCTAGAATTGTCGATGGGTTTACGCTTAATAATAATAAGCGGGATTCACCAGCGTGAATTGTATAACACCTGAATAGCCTATAACGATAAAATAAAGAAGACCAAAATAACAACGGAGACCCATTTTTGTATTATGTCCGCTTTCGTTATCTCGATGATTGCAGTTTAAACGGTGCACGGTTTTTTTTTTTTCCACAGCAGACAAAGACGTTTCGTTTGTCCCATCTGCATTGTTCCCTGCAAACCCAAACACGGTGATGTAATGACAACAACCCCAGGCGGTGTCGGCTGTCAAGTTTGTAATGATATCTCTGCAAGGTTATCAGTGTTGAATTTCTTAAGAATTATAGTCTTTTAACAAATGTCATACAGCTACATGTAAAATGGCAGCCTGAAGCCTAATGAATACTGACATTCAAAACAATAAAGGTTAAATCAATCCAAGGTGATTTAGGAAAAAGGTTTGTGTAAATGCCTGCAGGATGCTTGCATTTAACCAATCGCACATACAGTAACGTTAGACCTATAATTGATCACTTAATGCACTAGATTGAACTACAAAATTGCATCTCCCCCAATTAAGTAGGATATTAATTTACAAAAAAAATACATCTCAAACAAATAAAAAACAACGGAGATTTAGTCAACTCACATGAGCCCGAGGAATCTGTATCTTGTCTTCATCGTTCTCCTTCTCTGGCTTCTGTGCGGACACAGCTTGGAACGTGATCTTCACCATGATATCTGTATAATTGTGTCTGGGTTTGGTACAGTGGATCGTATCGGCCCAGGCGGGATGAATATATACCAGTGTCACTCTCTCGCCCCCGCCGATTTTACACTCGCCGTGTGACCTCAGCAGCGCGTCCGCTCTGACGAACAAGCTGCGTGTGGGCTCCTTGGAGATTCCACCTGTCAAAATAAAAGCCCGCGTACAAATTACTTTCTATTTTAATGTAAATTATATTAAATTTTGTCAAACTATGTTATTATAATTTGGTTTATTGAGTGATTTCACTTGAATTATTATTGTAAAGTTGCATCCTTACTGTATACAAACGAGCATTATCTAAATGGATGCTGAACACCTCTTTTACTTTGAAGGCTATCTCCAGATATGGTAGTGCGTTCCGTGCCTTTATTTAAAGCAAGAAACCTAATGTGTGTGCCTCGCTCCTTAACACTTCCATCATCCGGAAATGTTATAATGTTTCGAAATAATAGACCTTATTGAGCCTCCAGAAATCTAGCCTACTATAAAGATGTGGTGGAGGCGTTGGGTTATAAGACAAATACTCAGAATACTACTAGAATAATGAGGAGGAAGACCGGGTTCCCTTCCCTCGTTTATGTAACTCGGATCTTATATGTAGGGTTTTGTTTGAGATAAATAGCTTTGATATTTGTCAATGGGGCCGACTCACAATATGAATCATATTTGGCATATCACTGTCGAGATGGTAAATCCTATTTGCTCAAGGATATGTGCAAAAACCACTTGCCATGTAAACCCAAGTAGCTGAGCAATCGCTTAATTGTTGAAGGCTGATTGCTTTCCAAACAGGCCTTAACAGGAAGGTGACTAATGATGCAACGTGAGAACTGCCATTGAATGGCCCTGCTAATTTAGCTGATGAAAGTCCAGTAGTCCGCATTAAATAATACATTATTCAATCATTGATTTCATTAATTAAAATGCAGACACATTTTACAACACAGTTTGCTTGAAGCAATTCACAAATTGGTGTATAACAAATTGAATAAAGTAAAAAATCCCCAACTTGAATATTCTCCTTTTATATCTGTTCAAATCCTCTTTTGGGGTATCAGACACACATAAAATATGCAAAGCTTTCTCTTTACACGTTCTCTGATAAACGTTCATCTCTCTTCTCTGCATTTCAAACTGAGGAGCAAGACTCGGCTGGAGACAAAAGTATCGACCTGTGATTGGCTGGGAGGTCTGTGACCAGTCCGCGCCATCGCTCTGCCCCTGGAGCCTGGCTCCTCCATTCATATGTAAATCAGGGTCCATACATATATATATAGGCTACCAGCTAGCCTACGTGTTGTCGACCCCGGCTCTCAGCTGAGCGATAAGGCGAGTAGCCCCCCCCCCTACCCACACCCTCCTCTGCAAACCGTTTTTCTCTGGCAGCTGGGACCCCCGGCCATCTGCTCTGCCCCCACTGACACACTTTAACGGTTGTGTGTCCTTACGATCCGTTCAGTGGTTGTTCCTTGCCGGGGTGTTCGCGACAACATGGCCCCCTTTCCCCACCACGCACACGGAACGGGCAGTGCCGAGAAGCCCAAAGAGTTCAAAGTGGACAGGAAGGTATGTCGCTGTGTGTGGGTGTGGGTGTGCGCGTGTGCATTCAATGGTAACACTGCATACACGTTTTCCAGGGCAACAACGTTATGATCGTGTGCTGACTTTTCCTGTGTTACAGATCCGGAAGCCTCTAGTGGAGAGGCAGAGGAGGGCCCGCATCAATGAAAGTTTGCAGGAACTCAGAGCGCTGGCGGACTCGGATGTAAGAACCGGCAAAATAGTTATAGACGTTTATTTTACAATCAAAACGAATGAACGTGGAGTCCAAACGTTGGGTTGTGACTTTACCTCATCGGTTTTAGTTATTTGTTTTTTATTCATTCATTCATTCATTCATTCGCAGTTGCAGTCGAAGATGGAGAACGCCGAGGTGTTGGAGCTGACAGTAAGACGGGTGGAGAACATTCTGCAGAGTCAAGCCCAGGGTACGACTCGTGTTTTCATGTTTATACGCTGCTGTAATAAATTCACAACCATCCCTTTGTGTTTAACTCACTTCTCTCTCTGGATGGTTCCTCCTCAGAACTGGACGTGGTGAACCGAGAGGCGCGAGAGAGGTTCGCTGCGGGCTACATCCAGTGCATGCACGAAGTGCACAGCTTCGTGTCCAACTGTCCAGGCATTGACCCCGCGATCGCCGCGGATCTCCTCAACCATCTCCTGGAGAGCATGCCATTGAACGACGAGGATCGACTCCAAGTGATGATGTCGGACATATTCTCCGACTGCCCCCCTCACCACAACAACAGCAGCAACAGTAGCAGCAGCACTTGGCCTGAGAGCGGCCGGTCCAGCCCCTGCAGCCCGGGCTCCCCCGCCCTGTCCCCGGCCCCGTCCTCCTCTACTGACGACCTCTGCTCGGATCTAGAGGAGACGGACTCCGAGCAAAGCAACTTATCTATACACGAAGGGGAAATCCAGGATGTGTCCTGTATGCAATATTTATCGTATCCCAAGTCCATGTGGAGACCTTGGTAGATCAGGGCTCCCAATCCTGCACGTTTTAATTCGATTTGGTGATTTGTAACTTTCGCGGCCCACTAGGATGAAGACAGCTAGGATAACTTTGACATGTTTCTGAGTGCCACCTGATAAGCTCTTTGTGTGATTTAAAAGAAAAAAAAAAGAAACTGTAATTTTGAATTTAATTTGTAAACGTATTTAAATGTTTTAACTATTTAAAGTGGTTGAATTGGTCAATGCTGACCTGTTTATTTTTAATTGGTGAAGATAGTTGTTGGCTTTTGAAAGGGGGAAATGTACATATTTACATGTTGTGTTTTTAGCATGGCGACCTTGCTTGTCCCACCAGAGAAGCAGGATTAGTTGTGTGTGAATTACTTTCCTCCCATAGAATTGAATTTCATATGAATACATGAAATTACCGTTGGTCCAATAGCTGAGTAGCGCATGTTGTCTTAGTGATGTCGGTTTTTGAATAAATACAAAATCCTTTTAAATTAATGTGTTTTGAACTCTATCTCTCGTTCACGATTCCTTACCAGCCTTGTGCATCTGACTATTATTTTACATTTAAATTGGTTGGGGTTTAGCCCCTACAATAGAGACATATTGGCCAATATCTAAGCATCCTTCAAGCATGCTAAATGCTGAATTACATCTTACGAAAATAAGTAAGAAGTTACATCTCTGTTGCCTTGCTTTAGGTTTTGTGTCATTTATACACCCTAAGAGACAACACAAAATAGCTTTATCTTAGTTTAACAACTGCTCAGCAAGAGCAGGCTGCTTCATTGTTATAGCCGCCTGTTTCAATTAAATATATATAATATTCACGGATGCATCTTGATGAAAAGCATGCATTGTGTGCACTTAAGACCAGCATATTCACTGGAAGTAGCCTGGGACAAACCTCATCAATGAAGGCACAGCGAGAGCTGCAGACACTCTCCTTGTCTTGCATCGCCAGGTAGGCTCTCAGATGTCCAGCACCCACCCCGCCCCCACCAGTGTTTATACATACATCAAGATACCCTGTCCCGAAGAACCCTTTCATTGCTATTGAACCTTACGTTGGAACAAATGCGTTTTAGCTTTAACCAGGCAGACATGTAGTCCTATACAACAGCGGATGTAGAAAATCAACTCAAGCCATCCATCCAGGATATCATGGTAGATTTATGATTTCATGTCGAGCAGAGAGGGACCGGAATTGTGGGGGAACCCTGCTACCCCCCCACCCCCAAAGGTGTGAATGGTCCCCGTTGGGGGTGCGATCTGGACATTTCACACCTCGCCTTCAAGAAGCCGAGGTGCCAACAGGATAGTGACCGTGGCCGCTTTGATCAGCCCAGACGTGGGCCAGTCCAGGGCCCAGACACGAAGCTCCACTGTCTGCAGACTGCTGGGCTCTACATGAGATCTAAGGACTAGGCTACATATCTTTAAAATAACATATTTAGGGATTTGTATCGGAATCAGAATGAAGCACGAAATTGTACTAGGACTTACTTGAAATGGTTGATTTGACTATTAGTACCGTTTGGTGAAGAAATCGGCGTCCAGACAGGGACATTATGTGGTTGGCAGCAACGTTCAAGTCGTTAACACCCATTAAATGCTCATCGGCTCTGGAAGAATAATCCCTTTATAATATTGTGACGGTTCGAGTGCATTGGACTAACATCCCCTTTCAAACCAGTTCGCAGTTAAACAGTAGGAGTACTGTCAACTGCCAAATTATAGCACTAATGGGTCTTTAGAAGAGAGAAAGTCGATGATCAAGTCGATCCCATGTGAAGAGTTTCCTGATACATTTTTAATGAGAACTAATGAAAGCTCTCCATAAATCGGCCGTACAGAGAAATGTATTGAGGCCTAGCTTTTTGCAGTAGAAAAAAATGACAAAAACAGGCAGATATTTAAAGTGCCTCTCCAACAACAGCAATTTAATAAATAAAACGATAGAGAAACCAGAACAAATTGCAACAAAGGAGCATATTCTGTTTCATATGTGCAGGGTAATGGGTAGTGCAGATTCACAGACGCAAATGCCTAGAAAAAAAGACCTTTGATAACTGGTTTAAATTGCTTTATGCCATGCAATAACCCTAAAAGTTCCACTTCAAAAGTGGCCACACACTTGACATGGAGGGTAAAATCAGCCTCAGCTGCAACGACTGGACCTCAAAGGAAACTACTCAGCTTATAATGGCTGCTGTCTTCCATTATTTATCATTCTTTTAATTCACGCTGTTTTCTATGAAGTCATTTTGTATGAATCTCATCCCAGGTCGTTCCCACTCTGGACAAACTACTCTTTAGCATGTAGTCCAAGGCCAGCAATGCTGAGGCATACAGCTCTTTCTTCTTTTATCAAAAAATAATATACACCTCTTTTATTAAAACATGCATATATCATACACTGGTCTCTCTTGTGCTACCTGTTGAAGTATCTTTCATAATATAAAATATAATATAAATCAGCTTTTGAGGCAGCAAGAAGTATCTGTATAAAAATATAAATATATATTGACATTTTCGGGAGATTGCAAATGAATACCAACAGCTGAAATAACATTATCAGGATATTGTGGAAGTCAAGTTCTGAAATATAAATGCAAAAAACTAAAAAAGAAAGTGTGTCAGTGTACATGATAAAATACAACCAACGTAACAGTGACAGGCCATGGTCAAGAAAATAAAAAAACCCTCTTCTAAAGCACTTCCTGGTCTGAGAATCCAATGTGCTGCTGTGTAAGCCTTTAAACGTCGGGATTGGAACGGGTTGAAAGTCATCAGAATGCGTTTCGGTAAAAGAAAGGGCCAGTTAAATCCAAAGGCGGAGTCTTATGTGCTGTGGGAGGGGCTAGCTGGCGCTGGGAGGAGCCACGGGGCCGGGAGAGAGGTGGGAGCAGGAAGGGCCCGCTGAGCTCTTGGGCCCCTCGCTGGTCTTCCTCACGCAGCTGAGCTCCCTTATCTCGGTCTGGGTGTTGACGCCGTTGGAGCGAGGCTGTCCTGTGGTGGCGGTCGCCTCCCCCGGCTCCTTACAGCAGGAGCACACCTGGGGAGGAGAGAAACGACTTCATCAGCGCATGAGCACATGTAGCCACACACTCACTGTGTGTACATTTAACAACCAATGAAACTGGGATTTACACACCACACCCCCCTCATTAGTGCACGTAAAGCACAATGACCTCAGACATCAATTGTTTCTTTTGCTTCAATACACTAATGACTTTCCATGTATTTATCCATTCGTTGTCTGCCTATTCAATATTGGGTAATATTTGTTAATTTCCAGAATAATCATCTTGTGGCCCTTAAAGCGTATCTGGTGGTGCCACGGCAGCTGATACATGCAACCAAAGAAATATCTACAATATAGAGGAAAAGAAAAGAAAGAAGAGTGATAGAAGAGAGATAGTAGAGTATGGGAGAAAGAGTATGAAAAAGAGGGAGAGTAAGAGTGAGAGGCAGAGAAGAGAGGTCTACCTTGATGTCTATGGCCTTGGGTAGGCAGCCCCTCCTCAACCAGGGATGGACCTCCATCAGCTCTCTCCTCTGCTCCTCGCTGAAGTGAGGCTGGCCCTTCTGCAGCAGTCGGAGCTTCTCCCGGTCCTGCCTCAGCACCCGCTGCACATCGCTGGAGGGACAGCACGTAACAAACACAACTCTGGTTAATAATGCGGTTCATGTGGTCTGGTTCATCTTTCTTTACGCTCCATTTCAGATTTTTGCGTTTGGGATTGACTTTTGGACATGATATCCAGGAGCACCATCTCGTGGTTAAAACGAGTCACTGCAGCGCTTGCGCTTTGGATTACAGAAAGGGGACTGATACAGACTATAGCACACCAACAATTAATTTGAAAACCCCACTCTGCACGTATATCGATGTAAATGGTCATTTAATCTAACGTCTTTTTACCTAGCATGGATGAAATAAATGCTGGTATCTGCTTCTCCATTTGATCCCCAGTGGAAGGTTACCATTATCATGAGACACGATGAGGGCAGCAAAAACACAAGGCCAGGCTTAGGGTGAGATCACTGGGTGTATAGATTCTGTGAGGTACGTACTTGTTGAAGTGCTCACTCGGCACCACCTCCATGGCTCTGCCCTCGCCGTCATTTGATTGGCCGTTGGCTTTCTGGCTAGTCTGAGACGAGTCCACACTGCCAAAGTATTGGCTGCTGTCGTTACTCCCTGCACAACCACGACAGAAAACATCATCAGTAGTAGTTATAGACATTTCTATATTTATGTATATACACACAAGATGCAGAGAATGCAACTCACTTCCAAAGGATGGAAAGCTGTTTTTTAAAATTAGATAGATTATGCACGTGTTTGAATTTCATGAGAATCAAATCATGATTCCCAATTGCAATTCACACATCATAATCCAGACTTATAAATAGATATGATGATATATTATAGAAAAAGTAATTAATGTCTTAACGATATGAAAGAATGATGGATCGTATAACATGAAAGTACTGTAATTAAACCAAATCCAAAGGATGGGAAAAGCGAAAATGAAAACTAGACACAAAATCTTAACAGATGTAACCTAGAATCAAAACACACCAAGATAGATGTTTTTACGTCCTAACAGAGGTGCTCCAACAAATACCATGATGACGATGCCTTATAGAAAATGTAAAGTATATAAAAACTATATAACGCATGTTATGGTGTAAACGATCCGAATGGGTCATGCATCCTTCACTGCAACACATCACAGCACAGACATGTACATGTTTTCATTTGAGTTGTTGAACTCTGTGTTGTGCTGTCTTGTTCCGTGTGTGCTCATGACACTGTAAGGCGACCTTGAGTGTGAGAAAGGCGCTATATAAAATAAACGTATTATGATTATATATATATATTTTTTTTACAATTTATTTTAGCATTTTCTTTACACTTATTATAGAGAGAGATAGAGAGAAAGATATGGGAGACAGACGGGAGGACATGCAAGCAAATGACCACGTGCAGGATTCGAACCCGGGTCGCTGCGTTCAGGGCCGTGCCTCCACGGCGTAAACCCGGTGCGCCCCGTTATTATCATCACTGTTATGCTCCTCTACCTATCCCACTGCCGGAGGTCCCGCTGGCGGACGTCTGGCTCCGGGACGTCCTGCTCATGGAGGTCCGGCTCTTGGACGTGCCACTGTTGGACGTATCACAGCCGTTCGAGCCCGAGCCCATGGACCCCGAGGTGGCTGAGCCGGTGCCCGAGCAGGAGTCCTCCTGGAGGAAGATGTCCATCATGTCGCTGGACGAAGAGCTGGCGTCGCTGTGGTTCCCGTCGCCAGGGGAGCTCGCCTGGGGACAAACGGGAAGGAAAGAGAACAAGGTGTTGGCAGGTGAAGGAGGTTTTAAAAATATCACTTGACTTTATGCACAATGACCACTGATATCAAATGTTTTTTATTCTTTGTGTGATGTTATTATCCTTTTGTGGTCGGACTGTTAGATATTGGGTAATATTTATAATTTCCAGAATAATCATCTTGTGGCCCTTATAGCATATCTGGTGGTGCCACGGCAGGTCCCCGAGCCGCAAGCTGGGAACCACTGATACATACAACCAAAAAAATCTACAGAATGGAGGAAAAGAGGGGAGAGCGATAGGAGAGAGAGAGAGAAAGACTATTTTCTTACTCTCTCTCTAACTATCGGAGATTTAAAATAGCTTCCAGTTCGGTTCCCTTCCAGCCATGAACAGAGCTCAGCCCCCACCTCCTAAAATCAATCTGCTGGGCTATTCTAAAAATAGCTTTCGGCATTGTGCAAAACCGGTGCAGGACGGTAGTTTGGAAGAGGCCCACTTTACCTGCTGAAGCTCCTCCTTCCTCTCGGCCCCCCTTCCTTTCTCCCTCTCGCTGCCGTTGCCCCCCCCCAGGCCACAGGGGGGCAGCGCTGCGCCGTCCTGCCACTCCAGCGGGCGGTGCCACTCCTCCAGCTGCAGCAGGTTGAGCTGCAGGGGGGAGCTGCAGCTGGACTGGATCGGCGGCGGCGAGTTGGGCGGCTCCTGGCCTCCGACGGGGGACCGCGGCGTGGAGCAGCTCCTGGAGGGGTCCGGCATGGCGGGCGGGGGGAAGGGGAACGCGGTGGGCTGGTACCCCGGGCCGAGGGTGCCGAAGAGGTGACCCGGGGGGAACTGAGGCGGCATGGCGTAGGGGGGTGCGGCGGGCCCGGCGTAAGGGCACTGCTCCCGCAAGGCCCCGGCGGGGTAGAAGGCGGTGGGCTGGTGGGGAGGGGGGTAGACGGCGGGGTCCACCTGGTAGAATGTCTGCTGGTGCTGGGGCGGGGCCGCCGCCGTCATCGGAGGGAAGAGGTAGTCGGGGAGGATGAGCGCCAGGACGGGCGCGACCACGGGGTCCTCGTACGGGGCGGGGCGGAGGGCGGGCGCGTAGGACGGGGCCTGGCTGTAGCCCGGGGCCTGGCTGTAGCCCCTCGCCAGCGAGGGGTCCACGGCGATACCGGGGTTGACCTGCACGGGGTACCCGGGCATCACGGCCGGGTACGCCATGGAGAAGGAGGTCTCGGAGGCCGACCAGGAGGTCTGGTTCAGGCCCTGGGGGAGCAGCAGGGGGGTGCGGCGCGGCGGCCGCCGGTGGTGGTGGTGGTGGTGGTGGTGGGACGCGGTGCTGTCGGACGACGCCATCTGCTTCGCCCGCTTGGACTTGGTCTTCTTGCTGCGGCGGGCTGCGGCGGGCTCCGCCCCTGGCTGCGGGTAGGTCCTGCCGGCGGGCACAGCTGAGGGCGGCGGGGGGAGGACAGGGCACGGGGGGGGGGTCAGATACAATATCCAGGGGTTGGGCGTCAGTCAGTAGGTCTCCATGAGATCCATGAGAGGTTAATGTAGGTCAATATGATACATCATACGATATGTGGTTGCGTGCACATGTGTGAGTATGTGTCTGTGTGCATGTGTGCGTGCATGCGTGCGTTCCTGCGCGCGCGCGCGTGCGTGCGTGTGTGCGTGTGTATCTCAGTACCATCGCTGGCGATCGCCCCCCGCTGGCGCTCCAGATAGTGGGAGCAGTCGGCCTTGAGGGCGGTGACCCCCCTGAGCTCCCGGATGCGGGACAGGAAGGCCTGCTCCTCCTTCTGCGTGTGGGCCGCCAGCACCTGCTTGGTCAGCCCCAGCTTCTTGTACGACGACTCCCTCTCCTGGTGGGGAGGGCACGCTGCGTTGGCGTGAGGCCCCGGGGTCTGGGGCCCGTCGGTCAGCTCCTCTATGATCTCTGCAGAGACACCAGGGGGAGCTGTACTTAGCACTCCAGGGGATGCCTCAAGGGACAATAATGTTGGTTGTGTACGTCACACCACACACACAGTAGGTCACAGTAGGACACAGTAGGACACAGTAGGACACAGTAGCATACGTTTTGCGTCACACGAAAGCAAAGTTAATCCATATTGATAGTACAGACTAACATTGACATCATTGCACATGGAGTCATGAGACGAGACATAAAAGCACTCAAACACTGCGGTAACAGCAAGCTCAACTAGGAACAGTTTCAATGTAGGTCGAGTTACAGTTTGGATATGATACGTGTCTACAGCCTAGACCTAAACATTCCCTGTGAGTATGATAATGGGTATGGTTATGAAACTGGTTCTGCCCTTGGAAGAATGATGATACCGGTGGACCTAGAATTGGGAATCAGGAGGCGTGAACCCTCTATTCCAACGCAGGGTGTTCAGAATGCTGAACACCCTGTAAACGAAAATCAAAGATGTCAGCGGCCTGCAGCTCTACAGGAGAGGGAACAACATTGCATCGTTCCAGGGCCTGTCAACCACCTCCTAGCTCCAGGGCCCAGGAAACATCCACAGAGCACCAGCTTTAGACAGACACATCCGGCTGATTTAATGAGCTGATAGCGTGTGTCTCGTCTTACACGAATAAGTGTCCAGGCTGATTCATGTCCGTGTCACACGATGTATGTGGGGGACGGAATTAATAAAATTAAGCGTTATTCGTAGGAGGATTTTCTCTGTATCTGACAGAGAAACAGCTCCTCTTCGTGTGGACTTTCCTATCTCTCTAAAACTTCTAAGTAACTTACTAGTAAACGTATAAATACAAACTCCTGCCACCGTTTTCACATACAACAAACCTACAACGAAAACCTTCAGCACAAAACCCACAAGCGCACAAAAGACAACACAGACACACAAGTACTACACTAGCAGCAGTGCATTATCACAAAACCATAGTAAAGCATAATAAAACACATACACACACACAGGAAGGTAGAGGATCCTGTTTCATGTGTGCTTACCCGACTCTGGCTGGGGCTTCTTGTCCCCTACATGTACAATGGTGCTACTGTAGCTACACTGGCTGGTGAGGGACACCACACTCTCTGGTTTATCAGGCACAGGTAAAGGGAGGGAGGTGCCCACTACGGTTGGGGCCGATTCACTGGGTTTTTTGTCTGCATCGCCCAAGGGACGAAGAACAGGCTGATCCTTTAACACGACCGGTTCTGGCAAAGAGAACAGACAACCAGAGACATTGACTTTTTACAGAGTCAGACAGCAAAAAATAAAAATAAAGAGACAGAGAGCACGAGTGACTCCTGACTGGTAGCGTGAGAACAGAGGAGGAGAACGTACCTCCAGACGCCCGGGCGGAGACGTGGTCCTTCTGCTGGTCGTCCTCCTCTGAGTTGGAGGACATGGTGACGGAGGTGGACTGACACTTCCTCTTCATGGTGACGGGGCTGGTGCAGCTGTCCAAGTACCTGAAACACCACCAACACACTGAGTGCCAGCTCTGCATCTCCACTGCTACCGGCACCGTGGCACCATAAGCGTGTCTTCAAGAAGTCATCACAGACTTGTCGGAAAATGTTGCTTAGTTGTCGTTATTTTATGGGCATAGCTCTGCTTTGAGTTACAAGAACAGGCAGGTTTGCGGCTTGCAGGATGATTTGAACCACTAGGTGGCAGAAAATGTAAATGCAGACTATCGCCTACATGACCAGCAAAAAAGACAAAGCGATTGTCTCACGCCTCAGCAAAACCTCCACCCTTGTGTACCTGATGACGCTGTCCAGACAGTTGATCTGCTGGTAGGAGTACACAGTCTGGTCGTTGAAGGCCAGCTCCTCCTGGATGGAGGCCCTGTTCCCCTCCATGACGGCCCCAGCATTCCTCCAACTAAGGGGCGCCGTGGAGTCCTTGGGCTGCACCACAGCCACGCCCCTCTGGAGCCCGTCGACTGGAGGGTCAAGAGAGAGAGAGAGAGAGAAAGAGAGAGAGAGATGGGCTTAGGAGCAGCTCATGGATGTACACCAATACAGTGTGAACCCAAAGACAGAGAGCCGCACACACACACACGCACACGCACACACACGCACACACACACACACACACACACACACACACACACACACACACACAC
>JAOPUA010000161.1:4565638-4576730 GCA_027122455.1 Trisopterus luscus | reverse complement strand
ACACACACACACACACACACACACACACACACACACACACACACACACACACACACACACACACACATATATATATATAACTCTTAATAAAAAGAGTTTCTTTGAATCATCCTAACATACCAGAAGCAGTATCAGGGCATTGCCTGAGGGCCTTGATGGAGTTCACATATTGAGGTCCCAGGAAATCATCGGCTGCAGTGTGTTTTGGCACCTCCTGGAGACACCTAATGGAGTCTTTAAAGAGGAGGTTTTTTCCATTGCTTGACTCATAAAGCCTGAATAATTGATCCGTACCACCTCTGCCGAACAGGCTCTGAAAAAAAGCACAGTAAATATGGTTTGCTATTAAATATTTTTATTAAATATAGGTAATTTCGCTGATATTAGATACTGGAGTCAGTGGCTGCAACGACACACAAAAAGTGGCAACTTATTTCCATCAATCAAATGCGATCTACGCAGTGCCAACCTGCTGTTTGATGAGCGTCGCCACAACTTTGTCGCGAACATCTGGGCGCGTTATAACAGCATGGGAAGGAACGCCAGCCAGGTTGCACGAGGCATAATCGGTTATTTCTGCCCTACCAACGCCCCCGGGGCAAATCAGTTCATAGTCTGAAGAGCGCAATCCTTTAGCCCAGTCTGGACCCTTTCCTTTAAAAGAGAGGGAAAATATTAAGCAGTTTGTTTTAAAATCCTACATTAACAAAAAACAGACGTAAAAGGAGGGAAGTCACTCACCATCGCTGTTTTCTTCAACAATAGTGTGTTTAATAAAGGCAACATCCCCGGCACCCTCAACAAGACATCTGTAAAAGTTGTGGAAAAAGCCAGCAACACAAAAACAGAAACATACACAATTTGTGATTAGTAAATAATCGGTATGACCCTAGATGTGCAATTCATGACGCGTTATGTTCAGGGACGGATTATAAGTCAGTGGGCCCTGGGCCCAGACAACGAGAAAAGGCCCCCTCACCACCTGAACATTGTATCTTGCATTGACTTAACCGTGAGTACTGTAAACGCTCCTGTCCACACTGTCTGTCCACAGTTTAACTAGTGTGCTCTATTGACACGTCCAGCTATATCATAGTAATAATATAATAATCATAATAATATTAAGATTAAGACATGTATGACCTATCCACCACCATGCTATTTGATTGACAACATAACCTGTGGTTCAGCAGCCCTTTTAAGACACATGACATATTAATGACATATGTTTGAGATGCCCCTTTCAGATATCAAGAATGACATAACCCGTGTTTCAGGGCCCTATATGACATATCCTACCCTACGCTTACGCTGAAGAATAACATACATAACCTGTGGTTCTGGGGCCATGTATGACCTATAATATACTTTCTATTTGATTGAGGGGGCCCTTTTGGATGAATTACACAACAGGTGGCATATGATTGAGACATATTACATAATATAACTAATGGTATATGGCTTCTGGGCCCCATTAAGGTAACCGTAGGTATAATGTTGTAGAGACAATATTGAAATGGTAGTACGGCTTGGGCTTCAGGGCCCCCTTGGCCCTCGGGCCCCTGGGCCCGGACCCCGTAGGACGGTGCAGTAATCCATCCTTAATTGTGTTCCAATCCATTTAAATAAAACCTGCGTGGCCAACCTGAAGGCTCCAGCGTAGCCGTAGTACTTCTCCTTAGCACTGGCACTGCACTTGGAATTATCCTCCACTTGAGATCCGCTGCCGGCACACCGTGTACAGAACGAGGTGGAGGGGTCGGACCCCGGTGCACAGCCAGTGGGGAAGAAATCAGCTGGGAAGGTAGGAAAGAAAGGGGGGGGGGGGGGACCATATGGACCATAATGCACCAGGAGACTTCATAAAGCGCCAGGGGAGTTTGGACAGAGCCGCCACCGTAGCTTACCGAAGTTACAGCTTCCGCTGAGTTTGTGGATCAGACCCATGGGGATGTTCCAGCCGGCGGTTCTGCCCAGGCCCGTGTGGCAGGAACTCTTGCCCCTCAGGTTGGCCCAGGTCAACCCTGCATCCTTCTTCACCACCGCCACAGCGAAGTACTTGGCCTGACCTGCGGACGCAAATCAACGGTGGAGAGAAAATTAAAAGGGGAAAGAAGAAAACGAAAATAAACACACATGCACATTTATTTATGTAGCATTGTTTTTATACACGACCCAGACTCAAAGTGCTTCAAAGACTTCCCAGGAGAAATGTCTGATATATTCGAAATCTAATTGTATTAAGGCAAAGACAGACGCACATACCGTTTTCGGAGGAACTGCACTTTGCTATTAAAAACAATACAGAGGCAATTATTAGAATAATCATGTTTCAGTGAAAACATTTCACAAATATTTAGGAAAAGAACATCGCAAATATACATAATATATGATGCATATCTGCATGGTATTTTATCTCAACTCTTACTTTGTTCGTATTGCTCGACCATGACTGGGACCAGTCCACACTTCCCAGCCGTGTACACCTGTCCTCCATCTACAGACACGGCATCGGCCTCTTGACGCTGGACCACAACAGACACCCCAAAACCTTTTAATTCAGCTCATCTGTCTATTAGAACACACTACCGAAATCAGATGATGCGTCAATGAGAACGTCATCATCTGATTTCATAAAAGCAACATATTGCCCCATCACATTATCATTCATTAATTAATTAATTAATTATCTTTCATAATGAAATCAAATCTTGACCTTGTCTAGACAATACATCTCCACAAAACGGATGACCAAAAAAAAGACGACATAAGATAGCTCACCATAATCCTCTGAAAGCATTCCTCCACTGTTGGGGCGGTTCGACATTCGATGGCGTTGAATCCGTCGGCGAGGCTGAATGCACTCCAGCTGTCACACTTGGTCTTCTCAGCGTGCCCCACGGCGCACCATGTGATCGCATTCGAGTCTGGGCTTTCCATGTCTATGGAGTCAAGCAAAAGCAAGGGAAGAAAGAAACATATGGAAATGAACAGGAATTGGTTATATACCTTGCAATGTTCGCATTTTAGTGACATGATGTTTTTTCGACTGTCGCAGTCAACGGCAGTGGACATAAGGTGACAGGTGTGCTTGTGTGTCCAGCCATACCTTTCTTCAGAGCTCGGATGGAGCCCATGTATTGAGCGCCCAGGTAGAGGAAGGGGTTGGTGCCGTTGGGCAGTCTGACCAGACTCTCTGTTGAGTCTTTGAACATCAAGTTTGCAGCACCAAACCCAGCAGAGGAGAAGAGGTTGAAGCCCTGCAGAGTGAACAAGTAAATATTAGATCATTTTAATGCCAAAGTTTGCTAGTTGGTGTTACAAGCTTTTAATTAAATCAGAAATGTTACAATGTCACACATTATCTTAAGACTTTGGTGTGTGTGTGTGTGTGTGTGCGCGTGTGTGTGTGTGTCCCTGTCCGTGTGTGTGTCGCTCTCCGTGTCTGTGTGTCCCGGTGTGTGTGTGTGTGCGTGTGCTGTTGTGCATTGGCATGTAGGTGTTTGAATGCGCATGCATGTGTGCGTGCGTGTGTATTACCACGACGGAGGTGAGTGCGGTGAAGATACGCTCAGCTAGTTCGGGGTCATCGCGGCTAACCACAGCGTGGGCTGGAACCCTGGCCAGGTTACAGGTCGCGTAGCTGTCGATGGGAGCTCTCGTACCGTCGAGGCACAGCAGCTGGTAGTTGGATTTCTCTGACTCTGTGAAAGGGAGAAAGTGACAGTTGGATCCAGTAAATATAGCGACTGCTATCACAACAATTTTCTCCTATGGGGGAGTAGTAAAGTTGTATCTTATCTAATGAAATGACGTAAAAGGTAAATTTTGTTTTTTGTCCTTTATTAAGCCCAAAACTGGTTCTAAATGTGTAGACTGTTTGGAAAGTCTCGCCTTTGAGTTGGCTTAACTCTGGATGGGTCAAAGGTTAAAGGGCCACCCAGTTTGAGGGACAGTGGAGGATGTGCACTATGGGATGTTGACAGTGACACTGTGGTGAGTTTAACAACCTCAGTGAGAAAGTGGATGAATAAATGAATTAATTAATTAATGAAACATAAGGTAACTGATTACTGATTTTGTACTCACTGACCTGGAACTGTCTTGTGGTTGATGAAGGCTACGTCTCCGACATTGTCCTTAAGACACCTTCATGAAACAACAGTCATATCGTATATAAAAAAACATGCATCTGCATTATGACTAACAAAAAGGTTGCAGTTTGAAAAAAACTAACTACGATTTTTGCAATTTGTTTTAACAAAAATTGGTGGCAGAATGATACCAGGTGATACATTTGTGGTGGTACATTTAACATAAATTATTAACTTTCAATTAATTATTTTCAATAAAAAAAAAATATATATATATAGTACTCACTTGAATGCTCCTGCATATCCAAAGTATGGTTCCAGGGACGACTTGCTGCAGGAATCACTCTGGCACAACTTGCACAATTTACCGCCAGCCACAGCCCCTGCTCCGGGAACGCAGCTCTCCGAGAAGAAGTTGCTCACCGCTACAAACCACAACATCAACCATGCATGTCAGACACAATTCACCCTTACTGTCACCAGACAAACCAATATTACGGACAAAATACAGTAAACAAAACTCCCATGCTCGGATCACTGTCCCAGAGCCTCACCCTCTTCCACAGGCATGTCCTCCTGCCCAGTCCAAATGATTTGACCCCTGTTCAGAAGAGTTCCGATGGGCATGTTCCAGCCCGCAGTCTTCCCAATACCGGTGTGGCATGATTTCTTCCCCTTCAGCTGGTCGATGGAGAACCCAGTGTCTTTCCTCACGACTGCCACAGCGTAATAACAGGAGTCTGTTTCCATGCAGAAGGTGACATAGTAAATATCAACTTATGATCGTAGCATGAGGCTAGTTCATGTTTGTCTTAATAACTGAAGTAACATGCCTGGGCCATATTGCTCCGAAATAATGGGCACCAGATTATTGGGGTGCTGTCCTGCTGTGTAGATCTCCCCTCCGTCCAATGTGATGGCATCTGCTTCACCGGCCTGAGAAAGACCCAAACCACTTACAGCCCAACCGAGTAAAGTGTCGTGCTGTAGTTTCTATCAGTAGGCTACTCAAGAGTTCCTCACCTTGATTGCCATAATGCAGGCTTCGGCATCAATTCTCTGTACGCATGCAAACACCGGGTATCTCAGCACCAGGGCGTCACATTTCTGCTTCTCGTGGCCAGAGGTCACACACCACCTCACCACTTCTCTGGGCGCACCGAAAGCAGTGGCTGTTGTAAAAATAAATAAATTAGAGGTTCATAAACTGTTAAAAAAAGTGTTACTGCTAATAAAATAATAAAATATCAGTATAATAATATAATGTATAAGTCCCCAGGATGTCTCCATGTTTTCCATTATATTTGTATATATTTTTTGGGGGATATATATATAGATATATATATATATCTATATATATATAGATATATATATATAACGACAGTTTTTGTCTTACCCAGACAGCCAAACAGCACGGACAGGAGGAGATGGTTCATGACGGACTGAGGGTCTACAATTCACTTGCAGACTGCTGTGAAGAAATGAAGCGTCTGTGCTTTTATAGCAGCCCTCTGAGTGGGCTGAGCCAACCGATAGAGGGATCGTTTGTTTTCGGTGTCACTGTTTGACAAAAGCTCATCACTGAGGGGGAGGGGGAATTCACATGTTGAGAAAGATTGACCATTTCCTACATTTCTACATAATGGAATTTAAATCCCATCCAGGTAAAAGACCCAAGAGCACAACACATTTGAATCATATTCATCTAGGCTACAATGGTATTTTTTTCATGACTTTGCATAAACATGTAGCCTATTGAATCATAATGATAACATAAAATGATACACTAAATACTGAAACATTGTTTACATTGATACTACAATTACAATTGAAAAGGCATTTGTACACATTCTCCCTGCACCTAGTGATGTCTCCCTCTCTCTAATTCAATTGTGTAAAGGTTGTTTATATTTGCATGGCAAATATAATGCCACAAGGTCTGATACTGAGACCATGCCAATCGAATGATATATTTAACATATAGATTCCTTGAGCTGTCTTGCATCCTAGCAGACTGGAGCAAAGATGATGCTACACGCCACCTAGGTGTCTGACACCCTCCGTCCATAGGTAGCTTTTCCTGGGTTCCCCCAGAACACGGACAAAGGGGTGATGTTGGGAAACGTTACAGAACAGGTCTGCAGCCTCACCCAGCACCAGAGTCCAATTGGTCCAATTTGGGCCAGGTGAGGCTGCTAAAACCAGCCATAATCCAAACATACGTGTCCACTTAGAGCCCCCATAGTGTATTACAAAGGAACTTGGTCTCTCCTGCCATAGCTGACGTCAGCCATGGCCCATCCTTAACTCTCCATGATGATCACTTACCTAACCTTTGCTTTTCAAGCCCACAATGTGAAATAATCATGTGCACTCATTGTATCATTGAAATGCTTGGTGAATCGCTGCCTGCACCTTCCCATTAACATGCTCTTAGTTAAATCCAATACTTTGGTGTAATATGTCAAAACTTTTTCATCAACTCACATATATATACCAGCCAAATACCAATGAAAACTCAGTTTTATCTAAACAACACCATTGTATTTTAGCATGTGTGTCAATTGTGAAAATTAACACATGTTTTGCAGACAGCTAATGATATTGGCATGAACTAATAAACATTTTTAATGTGTGTTATTGTGTCAATGGCTAGTAAAATAGCAGGAAAACCCCCAAAACACCTGACCCAAAACAGAATGAGGAAGAAAGCTAAGAAAATCACTGCAGATAACACACATTCTCTTTCTAGCGAGTTTGAGCTCTTGAAGTCTGGGAGGCGCTACAGAGTGCCTCTGGAATAAAGTGTACTTAGAAAGTTCTTTATTCAAATGCCATCAGTATCCTCAACCAAAGGATGTGACATCAAAGTGAGATGCTATTTTAATTTTACATTTTTATGTATTTAAGCATATGTTTTATTTTATCCTGAAATTGTCATTATATGTCTGAGATGATATGTCTGTATGTTTATCTGTCTCTAATGTCTGGTGCACAAAGAAAATGTTCCACCTTGCTGGATATTAATGATTTATTCTATTCTATTCTGTTCTATGTGTGTATGTTTTTGTTGTTTTTTAACTTTGTGATGGACAACGATTTATTTTAGGACACATCTGGACCGCTGCGTATTTGATTTAATTAAGAGCATGATCGTGGGAAGATACAGGCAGCGATTCACCCCCAGCATCTTCAATGAGACGATGGATGTACATGATTCTTATTTGTGAAACGTTCAGATGGTGGGCATAACAGCAAAGGAAACAAAGGTTAGGGGGAGGGATCATCGAGGAGAGTTAAGGATGGGCCAAACATCCTTGGTCTCTCCAAGAGCTCCAGTTAATAAGCAATACACTTTGGGGGGGAAGGAGACACGTCTACAAGGATGAAAGACACAAAGAAGTCAGTAGATTGGCATCTACTGTTTGGCAATGGAAAAGCAAACCCCCTTTCGATCAGAGAGAGGAAGGAAGAAGTTTCTCGGTGCAAGGACAATGTATACAAATGCCTTTTCAGCTGATTAGTATCAATGTATCAAGAATTAGACCATCTGTATATATTTTTATATCATTACGATTAATATTTCCAAGACACTTTGGAAATATTTAATGTACATCACTCAACTTTTCTCCTAAGTATTCACATTTTCAGCCAGGAGATTGTATGGTGAAAATAAGTCACCAAGCTAAACCTTTAACTCAATATTATAGGCTCTGCACACTGAAAAACCATGGAAAGATGGGGTCAAAGGTTATACCACAGAAACAACCAGGGTTCTTCTGGAAGTTTACTGGGTATGATTTATTTCCAATCATTTGACCATTTATTTGGATGCACTGGTGGTGCAGCAGCTTGCTTCTGCAACCTCAGATCAACCCATTCTTGCAAAATCATAGTGATAGTATCAGGGAGTAGCTCCAGGGCAATGCATTGAGTGCATATTTTGGAGATGAGTGCGTTTGTCCCTGTTGTAAGAGTAAGTCACATTTAGCTGATTGTGTAATTACAGAGTGAGGTTGTCCAAAGTCTAAAACTGGCGGGGGGGGGTGGGGTACCTGTTTAAAACATCCCAAGCCCAATGTTTGTCCTTTGCGTTTAAATAACGCAACTTCTCAGTCTACATTTGAGTGTCCTGGGATTACAAACAGTACTGCTCATTCCCCATTAAAATAAAAAAACTATTTTATTTGCATGCTTTTATATCACAAACCTACCTCCCATCCAACACACATGAACTCTGCAGACCAGCTTCCAGACGGCACATTGGTCAAACTTTAACTTTCATTGACCAGTCCTTCCGAGAACCAAATGAGGTCTGCCTGAACAGGGGTTGGGGTCGTCACCCTTGTTACGTAATACGCCCACTGATACTCCAAATGTCAACAGAATCATCACCTGGTCTCATCAGATTGCATCCTTACTCACCTCTCCACTGTGAAAGCTATGCTACCACACATACTTTACGCTATGCTTTCTGGCACAAACATTTCTGTGGCACTAGTCTGAAAGGTAACAGCCCAGAAATGTAGGGTAGGAGAGTGTGGGGTTAGGGTCACCATTTTGACACAGCTGTAGTTCGCTGTAGTTCCCCCCCCCCTCTCGCCCCCCCGAGACCATTGTTTGATCAGCTGCAGATATGCTGCTTTCATCTCTGACCCGTTAACCTATATGGCTCATTGGAAAAGCATATTACTAAATAGACAGCAAAAGCTTTCTGGAAAGGCCAAATACTCGTTCACCCAAAAAGTGCTTCGTATCACGTATGGGTTTTCTTTCTGTCATTTACGTTACATGTCCCAAACTTCTCACTCAGGGACTGGGTTTGAAAGTTTGATTATAATCCCATAATGCTAAAGTGATATCAACTACCTAGTCAGTTCTAGAAATGGCCAAAAAGAACACCTCTGTAGCTCTGAACCAGCACCCTGACTCAATAGGTTTATTGACAGAGTATTGGGATGGGAGTCCATACTTGAACGAACGCATGCTTTTTGCGTAAGCTCCGATCGCCCATCCCTTTGGTGTATTTGGATTTTTTGCTTTTCGGGAGGTGGTTTGGAAATTTAACAGAAGACCAAACATTTTTTTTTGGTTTCGATGATTATATTTCAGCATCAGCATATTTGCCTGGCAGAATATAAAAAAAAAGAAAAACTGAATGAACAATTACTACAACTAAATATCATCTCTCTACACCACGCCTGTACAAAGCAGGACTGATCAATGATATGAACAGCTCCTCATTCATTCACTTTTGTATCAAAAGGCAGAAACTCTCAAATCTCGTCTACTAGTCTACAATGAACCAATAGAAACTCGAGTACAAATGTGCAGATCTACTGATCTTCTGAGATCTTCAGTTCTTCGCTGGGGATAGTTAGACACACAGAACCATTGTTTTTGTTGTCTCCCTCGCCTTAATAACTACAACGGTAACATTTGGTACAAACAGGTGCTTACAAAAGCCTTTCTTATATCGCCCTCCCAGGTACAGAAAAACCATTACAAACAGCCTGAAAGTAAAAGAGGCCACTTCAGCCGCCCGGTGAAATCCATCGGTTCTGCAGTGTCTCATCAAATATCCTCACTCTCGTTAGATGCATGGAACTTTATATGAACGTTATCAAATGTTTCACATCTGGATAACAGCTGGAACGAGTCGGGCGAAGAAAAACAAAATACAGCGTTGGTCGAGATGAAATACACAACATGACGAAAAAAAAAACGGGGTTTGGAGAACAACATTTTGGAGATTGCTGGTGTCAACACCTGACTGGCCATACGTTTCACACTACAAAAAGGTTTAGGCTGCCAGTAGAGAAAGTACATCGGTATTCAAGCCAGTGGAAAAGTAATGTGGGAGGGAAAAAAAAAAAGGTCATCAGTCCATCCACTCAAACATGTCCCGGTAATAGAGGGCCTAATTTCGACAAAAAACAAAAAAAAGTGTTAAAAAGGGATAAGGCCAATGACATGATCCCAGGCCAATCATCTGTGATGAGTAGAGGTCTAGCAGAGGATGGGTGCATGTGTTGAAGGGTGGAGTGGGGGGGGCGGGTGGTAAATTAAGTAAGCTAGTTCCTCTCCTGCACAAATACAGTTTCCTGTGGACAAAGCCCAGCGTCCTGCAGAGTCATGTCGTAGTCCAAGTGTGCGAGTTTCCTTCTGGGGAAGTTGGTGACGAGCTCAAAGCGTTCATTGGGATAACCTTTAGACTGGACGTGTCTCACCAGGGCCTGAGGAAGGGAGAGAACCAGAATCTCAATGGACACACTATAACATTAGAGGGCTTCAATGGCCACAAACTGTCTGCAGGCTACAGTTCAACTCAAAAACTAAAAACAAGCAATATTGTCCTCAAATGGACGGCATGGACGACGTTTATACAGCGCTTTTCTAACCAGTGCCCACCTAAAGTTTCACTTTCGCCTAACATTCACCCATTCATGCACGCATTCACACACGGACAACGGTGTGTCAATCGCGCATGGTGACAGCCAGCTCGTCGGGAGCAGTTAAGGTTAGGTGCCTTGCACCTTGACACTCAAGCTAGGAGGAGCCAGGGATTTATCTAGCAACCTTCCCGTTACCAGCCTACCTCCAGAGCCGCATACCGCCCAAAATACCAAAATATTGTCCATTGGGCGAATGGCAGATGGACCCTTACCTTTGGTGCAGTTGAACTGAAGGGTTGGTCTCTTAAGGGGCTGATTATGGTCCCACGTTCACGCAACGCAAGGGGGTTACGGACCTTGCAGACCCTCTTGCGGCCACCGCAAGGGCCTGACGTGCGCCTCCCAAAAATGTTAACCTTCCGTCGAGGCGACGCAGCTGCAAGGGCTGTGATCGGTCCGCTCACTAAAACCCGACGCAGGAACATAAACGTTCACGACTACCTCTAAGCGTCTGCGGGGTCCTTGCGTTGTGTGAACGTGGGACCATGAATAGCCCTTTAGAATTTTTCATGCGTACTATTTGCGTGTAGGGCAGGTGAACTT
>JAOPUA010000161.1:4403884-4414884 GCA_027122455.1 Trisopterus luscus | reverse complement strand
TTTATATATAATATACAAATATTAACCCTAACCCTATACAAATAAGTATTGAACGTTTGAACGTCAACATTTTTCTCCGTAAATATATTACCGATGGGGATTAAATTTTCACCAGATGTCAGTAACAACCAACCCAAGTAATGTTTACAGGAAGTCCATACAAGTCGATTACCGAATGCACCGGAGTTCAGTTCAAGGAGTAAAGTAGGAAAAAAAGGAATTTATAATTCCATGGAAATACATGGACACTTGGATGTTTGTGACAATATCTAGCGAGTGACATGGAAATGAACGGAGTTGCAAAATTAGCGTGACGTCTCGTTGTTACCGGAAGACGCGCTGCAGCACATCAGACCTGACTAAATTAAAGGAGGAAATTAAAGAATATTCTCATTTTGTATGATGTAAAAATTGAGAGGACAGGGAGTGAGCAGTTTTGTTTTATGGGCTAAGGAATCATTGTTTGTATTAATATTTGAAATTTGAAATTATTTTTTCAAAATACATAAAATTACATATTCCCAGGAAGTGGAAGAGCTGAGTAATATTGCAACGGTATCTTTTAAGTTGCTATTATTATATTTTTTATTATATTTTTATTTTCCTTTTGATATGAAGCATAAAAGGGCTTTAAAATCACAGATTCAACCACCATGTCTAGCTGACACAAGCAAAGACACTTGGTAAATACTATGGGGGTAAAGCTTCCAAAGACAGTCTGGTGACTTTGTAAGTCTTCCGACGCAATCTTTGACTTTGATCTCTCTGGTGAAAGCAAGTTTAAATTCTGCATCCTTTTAAGTTATTATTATTGAGTGCTCCATTCAAATTGAATGCTTGCCCTGAACTGCTGTAGCTCATTTAACAGTCCTGGTTCCCACAATATGTGTTCTTTGCATGTCTGTCGTTAAGACACAAGCACATACTTTTCTTCAAAGGGTGGCTATGGACATCGTTCCTTTGAAATAGCTTTCTCCGGTAATTTCCTTTGTATGCTGCATTTTGAAATGTGCCCTAGCTCTAGCGCCTTCCCCAATGTCAGCGACGGTCGCTGAAGGCTGGGAAGGCAGCACAGCAAGCTACAAGAGCAGCCGCCAGCAGCTAGTGGCCCCTGGATCCATCATCCAGCGTTGATCTAGCTTGCCTCAGCCATAACTTTGACGGCCAGCACGGCAGCCCTAGGCCCCGTGCACAGAGTGGGGGCTGGGGAGTTAGCCCTGTCGCTTTGGTGGAGGGTGGCCCTACCAAGGGCTGTCCCGGGCTGCCTGCAGTAGAGCTACCACAGCGGCCCCGCTGTTAAAGGTGCCATGACATGCCACCAGGTGTGATTAGCTGTAAGCTGTTTTGGAAATCAGCCCCTTAAAGGCCCATTCACACTCAACGGTACGACAACGCTCAACGTTTTATACCAATATCATACTTTATACCTGACCTTTTTATTTTGCTGTTCACCTGCTTTGGCAATGCAAATTTATATTTTTCATGCCAAGAAAACTTTTTTTAATTGAAATGTTGAGCAGAGATTCTGCAGGTTGGTGAGGGGTGTCACATGCCATGATTTGGGATAACAAAGCAAAATCATCTCTACAGATGCCATGTTTGATTGATTCGATCAATTGTCGATGTCGGTTATTTGCGACTCGGCAGTCACTGCTCTCGAGAGGACTTATTGCGTAACATCCATAAGAACGCTGAAACCGGACGGAGGTAGGAAGGGTAGCACCGGAGACAACGTTTGGTACGGACGGACGAATTTCGTCCGGATCCGGAGGTATGAATCAACCTTAAGACATCACAGATGTGCGTGTCCACCTAGATGTGTGACAGTGACGGCTGGACGAGTAACGTTGGCTACAGTCCACTGGGTAGGTTGATAGACTGATCTATCCAGCACACATCTAGTGGACATTTCCAAAACGGCTTGTAACGGCTAATCACACCACACCTGGTGGCATGGGACCTTAAGCCTCCTCCCAGCCGGTCCAGACACCTTATTCCACTTAAACCAGTTTCCAACATTGATAAGATATTTTGTACTTTCATTTATAACGTTATTACTCTTAACTTAAAATAACTTAATCAGCTGAAAACAAAATAATCTTCGATGGTGCTTTGTGCGTATTGTTTCTGCGTCATTCTGGGTTACGAAAAAGTGCTTACTCATCGGGCCAAGTATTCAACAATTAGGCCTTACATCTATTATTCCACCTTTTTAAGCCGAAAGTCAGTCACTGTGAAACACTTGGAGGTCAGAATTGAAAGTGTCCTTACAAGATAAATGCTTTCAAGTATTTTGACAGCGCTGTTTGAGCAGTTAATAAAATTTTGCCGGTTTCCATTGGTTTCATCAACCGGCGCCTCTTTTCTGGACGCAGTTGGACCCATTGGTTGGAGTCGGACGACGTGGTTGGATAGACATCCAACCAATCAAAGCCACGCACAGTGTGACGCGCCGCTGAGCGACTGAAGAATGTAAACAAACAGCAGAGAGGAGCGGGTTATGGTGCAGCACAGCAGATATGTCTGTGAACGAGTGGTGTCGTTTTTGCCATAAGTATTTGAAAACACAAGGTGTCATTAGCCACTCTACCAAGATTTTTGAAGCAACAGGAAAGGCAAAAACCGTCTTTCACCGCCTTTTTGATCTGGGATTGACTTTGAGAAAAAGTCCCGAAAGATCCATACGATCGTGTCAGAAGTGTACCAACCTACTTTCTAGAATCGAGAGGGATTTACCAGTCTTCAGAAAATGGCAAGACGAGGAAAAACAAGCAGATTCAAACGATGGAGAGTCGGCATCCACCGCAGTAGATAAAGGGAATCGGGAGACTTCTCATTCAAAGACGCACAGGGCTCTGAAAAAGGTATGTTTAAATCCGCCAAATCTGACCCGTATATTTATGTCCGAACAGCGAGATACAATAGAGGTAAACTGGCGTTGAACGGTGTATCTCCTGATTCTTTAATGTGACACACATTCAGACATTGAGAATAACAAGGGTTTGAATGCCAACTGTCTAAGCACATATTCGTAAGGCAACAGGCACTCAAAAGTTCGATTAATTTGGTGTGAAACATGCCTACAAGCCTGTACAATTCGGGAAGTGTATTGCGTCCTTCTTTCAAAGCGAAGTGATTGAATGCTCCCAGACTAATGGACAGAAAGTTGCTCATACTTGGAATGTTGTGAAACCAAAGGCATTCAGATACAAAGATTACTTTAGCTTTCCGTAGGGTGCAACATTGGTGAGTTGATTACGATTCAATACAAACTATATTGTATATCAATTTAAACAAAACATTGGACCTTGTAGTTGATTATCATCTCAGGGAATTTCTTGCAAGTCTATTGTCCATGTGACTTCATTTTCCAAGTTTGTAGCCAAGTAGTTCTAAAAAAAAATTGGAGAAGCGAGATTTCTTTCTTTCTATGATCTTCAAAACAAATGTGTCACTTTTTTGCATCATCAGGGAATAAAAAGGGTTTGTCCCCTGGACACATCAATAGTACATTGCTGCAATAGTGAATTTATTCACTATTTAATTCATTTAAATACATCAGAACCCATTATTTAGCAACATCACTGGATGGAAACACTGCAGTGGAACGCAAGTCATGTTTTTTGTGATGGTTTCATGCAATTTTGTTACTCTTTTATATCATTAATTTATGTGAATGCTTGGTATTGATTAATCACTACAATCTCTCTTGCAGATTGCGCCATGTGAGGATAGCTGCCCCGGGATTACCTTTGACATATCAGAGTTTACCTTTGATGAAGAAAACAATGGTTCAAATGAAGAAGGAGGGGAAGCACAAGAAGAACACATTTGTAATAATGAAGAAGGGGAAGACGAAGATGAGATTGCCGTCTTTGAAATAGACTGGGAAAAAGAAGATTCTGACCAATTGGAGAGTTATAGCTATGACCAGTTGGAGTGTGATGGCTCAGATTCTGACTTGCATGAAGGTATACAACACCTTTGTCCAGAATGTGGTGACTTTGTCTTCACGTGCAGGATTCACACATGCAAGGATAGAAACAGGCTGTTGTCCTGCAATGTTTGTGGCAAGAGCTGCGTGGATGAAAGCGCCCTGAAAGCTCATAGCAGTATCCATGGGGAAAGCTTGTCCTCTCCCTTAAAAACAAGACTTGATCAACCTTCTTATGAGGGATCCTACATACCCTCTGCAAGACCACATAAATGCCCTGATGGTTCCATGTCGTTTTCCAATGCTCATTTACACCTCGGTAGTCACAGGGGCCCCAAAGTATTTTCATGCCCCTATTGTACATTGGATTTCCCGACGGTCTTCGACATGAAACGACACGTTGTGGTGCACACTGTCATGAAGGAATTTGTGTGTGAGTTCTGCAGTCTCTCCTTCCACCTGCCAAGCAACCTTAAATCCCACTTGCGAGTGCACACCGGGGAGAAGCCCTTCCGGTGCCAGCACTGTGACAAGAGCTTCAATCACAACATGAGCCTGAAGAGTCACCTCATGCGGTTCCATAAAGGAGTTTCCCTTATGGCTAGGACCTGGGAGCCCTCGGGGCCTAGCCAACAGGGGAGGCCTGGCCAACTGGGGCCCTTGGGGCCCAGTGCAACAGGGGAGACACACTCTATTCCTGCTGTCCAAGGCAAGGCCCTGGACCCAATTACAACCGCTGACACGTCAGGTGAGGTCCATTTGAGGAGACCCTCTTCCAAAGACATTGATGGTGATTGGAACGACAGGGATCCAACCTCTGAGCTTACAGAAGACAAGACGGAGGCAAGCAAGGGAGCGAGGAAGAGAAAGTGGAAAGCCAGCCAGGGACCGAAGTCCTATTACATTGCTAAGAAGGATTTTGAGAGTAACTCGGACAGTAACCCTGCAGATGAGGCTAAGAAGAGACAAGTTGTCAAAAGTTTGGGTTTATTGTAGCCTAATCATTATTAATTATTGAAGATAATATAAATACTTTGCAAATACATTTGCTTACTTACTATCTGGTACTAATGGGGAACGTTCATTTGAAATATTCAAGTTTATCATACAAGTTTCCATAATTGTTTTTTGGATGGATATCATCCTGACATCATCCTTAATAATAATTTCAGTAACCAGACCAGAAAATAAAATGCTTCTGATACAGACAATACAATGGCTTTAAAGGTTTTTTTTGAGGTTCTGGCTGACACAACCAAACAATAGCATTGGTGAGAAACTAAATACTGTGGGGATCTAGCTTCCAAATTGAAGTCTGGTGACATTGTGTGCGAGTCAAATAAATAACCGTGGACTATCACTTTCCTCAGAATCAGTCGTAGACTGGGCATGGTGTCTAACCATACCCAGCTTACTTTGTTTCTGATATGTTAAGTTAAGTGAAACCATTTGTTGTTCAGAGAATCCATATGTAGATATATATTTTTTCTGGCTTTTCCCTCAGGTGGCTATTGGCTGGTTTAACACAATGACGCAAGGGAAGCGACCGCAAGCAGGCGATTGCGTACATATGCCTCCTCCCTTTCCGAGTATAGTTGAGGCTGGAATGTCATTGGCTCATACTACGACCAATCAGAAGAATACAAGGGGTGACGTATCCAGAGCGACGGAAACGAGGTTGTCTTGTAGAGTTTGAACCAGAGACGAAACTGGAGCCTGTGGTGGAAATGGAGCCGCTAAATGACTTTTGCCGTTTTTGCAAGCAGAATATGAGATCAGTTGGTTTGTACAGATACTCTAATAATATTTTCGACAGATTGGCCGGTAGACCAAGTATATACCAAAGACTTGCTCAAGTTGGCGTGACGTTAGTAAATAGACCAGCGTCGATCAGGATTTGTCGTCGGTGTGTCAACTTTTTAGCAAAACTGGAACAAGTTTTGCCTGTGTATAAGAGGTGGATAGAGGAAGAGAAACAGGACGATGCCTCAACAAGTCCTACTGATAAAAGAGACCGAGAGCCCACTCCACCCGAAACACCAAGGGCTTTGAAAAAGTTGTGCCACAACCCTCCAAGTCCCGGTAGAGCCAATGTTCGAGTAAACATCACGGAGGTGAGTTTGTTGTCCAACCATGTATCTTAACCTCATGTAGGCGAACTGTGGGGAACATCCTGGTCTCTTGTCAGTTGTCTGAGGAAGCCTACATTTAGATCGCGTCGGTAACAGCAGACCAAGATCCGTTTATGTTGCCAAAATACAGTAAAAATGCTGCATACTGAGCTTTAATTTTTTTCCCCCCCAGTGTAATAGGGTTAGATTAGATTTTCCATCAGATACAAGATTGAACCTGTATGGCACAGAAGTAGCAGCGTTATTAGAAGTCATTCAATTCGCTCCTTCCTATTACATTGATATCGATAATCGACTTGTACGGACTTTCCATCGAGAAGAGCTGGTAGGGGGACAGTTGGCAACTCTTTGAAGACAGTTTTTTTTTTATAAACTCCGGGTTCGCCAACTACGTTGTTGGTGCTTCGTTTTGTGTCGAGACCCTAGTCATTGTACTGCACATGTTTGGTGCTATTTTGAGCAATATTAGTGGTTAGAAAATTGCGATTCGGAAGCGTTCAATTTTCGACGGACCTACACTTTATGGGCTCTAAATCATGCTGTAAACTTATTCATTGAGTGTTTAAATGTACATAAGGAGCTGACTATCTTGCTTTTTAGCTGTTTATTAGTCAGACGATGGAAACGTCTTTGGGCCAGACTCTAAATGTCACTTAAAGATTTGTCTTAAATACACATGCATACATAATGTTGATAACGTGTTTACAAAATGTGTAACCAAATAAAAACCTAAGTAGCCTGACTAGTATGAAGTAGTAGTATGCATGTTATTAGGTGCTAATCAGGCGATTAGCACCAGCATCTATCGCCACGTTATCCAAAATATCGTGAATGGTACATATGCACAGATAAAGACTTTGGCCAAACATTTTATCTCTTTTAGCAATATTGTTATTCTGTTGTTGAGGCGGTTTCAGTTTTTTTTTATTTTTTTGTGATGGTTTCATACATTTGTTACTCTTATAGATAAATTTACGTGAATGCTTGGCATTGATCAGTCACTACCATCTTTCTTGCAGACTGCGCCATGTGAGGAGAGCTGCCCCGGGATCACCTTTGACGTGTCCGAGTTTACCTTTGATGAGGAAAACAATTGTTCAAATAAAGCAGGGGGGAAGGTGGAAGAGGTGATTGATAACTCAGATTCAGACTGGGAAAAAGAAGATTCTGAGCAATTGGAGAGCAATGTCTCTGACCTATTGGGATGCCATGAATTACACGAAAGAGCTCCTGAATTACCTAAAAGGGAGCTTTGTCCCGAATGTGGTGCCTTCGTCTGTTCGGGCAAAACTCATACATGTGAGTATAAAATCAAGCCTGTTTCCTGCAATTTTTGTGGGAAGAGATGCGTGGACAAAATCGCCCTGAAAGCTCATAGCGAAATCCACAAGGAAAGCTATGAGCACTCCTGCAAGTTCTGCATGGCTCCCTTTAAATCAAGACTTGATAAACAGGCCCATGAGGGAGCGCACACTCCCAAAGCAAAACCATATGAATGCCCTGACTGTTCCATGTCGTTTTCCAAGCTCTCTGCACGAAATTTACACTTGAAAGGCCACAGTTGCTCTGGAATTCCGGAGTGCAAACCATGTGACTAGACACACCATGGTGCACACACTGGCATGAAGCAGTTTGTGTGTGAGTTCTGCAGTCGGTCCTTCAACCAGCCGGGCCACCTTAAATCCCACCTGCGAGTGCACACCGGGGAGAAGCCCTTCCAGTGCCAGCACTGTGACAAGAGCTTCACTCATAAGGTGAGCCTTCAGGCTCGCCTTATGTGGTCCATGACAGACTTTCCGTTTTGGCTAAGCCCTCGGGCCCTAGTCAACAGGGGGGGTATAGCCAACTGGGGCCCTCAGAGCCCAGTGCAACAGGGGAGACAAATTCTATTCCTGCTGTGCAAGGCAAGGCTCTGGACCCAATTACGACTGCTGACACGTCAGGTGAGGGCCATTTGAGGGGACCCTCTTCCAAAGACATTGATGGTGATTGGAACGACAGGGATCCAACCTCAGAGCTTACAGAAGAAGACAAAACGGAGGCAAGCAAGGGTGTGAGGAAGAGAAAGTGGAAAGCCAGCCATGGACCAAAGACCTATTATATTGTAGAGAAAGATTGTTATACCCAGAGCTTGGTATAACAAAGTATGTATTTGATCGGGATGGGATTAGGAATAAAGGCATTCAAGTTTATTCCCATTGTGTAACTAAATGACATATTGGATGGACAGTGAGTGGTTCTATCACCACATTCTATTTTGTATCTGGGCAAAATAATTGTTTGCTTTCCAATTATCATAATCAGGTGAACTAGATTGTTTAAAGCTGAGTAGAGCTTTGGCTTTCTTTGATGTCATGTTTCTGAGAACCCACATACAGGTGTACCTTTGACAGGTATAAAATTGATATTAAAAGTACATATTAAATACCCCAAATATGCTGCAACGTCTTGTTTGTTCCTTTATTGATAAAAGCAACCAAAACACATTTACATCACATATTTAATGTTAATTAATGGTTTCATACTGCACCTTTATTGTTAGGAGGTATCATTTGTTTTAATGCCCATATAACAATGTCCATTTTATATAAACTGTTAAGTTGTAGTTGTGTTTTATTAATGAAATCAATTTGTATCGAAACATGCCAAGCTTTGTCCGCCTCTTTCTGATATGTAAAGTTTAGTTGACCTTGTTGATCAGAAAATACATTTACACATTTACTTAAAATTTCTTCATACTTTTATGCAATATATTTTGCATTAAGATAATTAGATATGAATTTTCCCCTCACTTCCCCTATACCATTAACATTCAAGTGAAAAGTTCTTGCAGATTTTTTGCAGTGACATTGCAAGGAACTGATGGAAGTAATTTAATATCCAAATACATGTTTCCAGTCGTAGTCATTATATACATGGTGTCATACTGCATTATTCCTCTAGGTGTCCTCGTGCAACCAATAATGGGAGCTACATTAATGCTGAAATAATTGTAACGGCCTTTTTACCTCTTAATAGCCATGGTTCTTCATCTAAAATAACTCATTCGGCCCATTTTATACAATTTGGAAGGAGCAGCTGTTGTGCCCCATTTTGTTCCTTCATTCCTTTTATTATCTCTAACCACAGCACACTTGTACTGCTGCTTGAAGATGTGTGCTCAGGTAAAAGTAGGCCTACATCTTCTTCCACCGTCTACTATTTCTCTAATATTAAGGCCACATTAGACTAGAAAATATGTCAGTGAATCACTGCTGATTTGTTTTAACATTTGGGGTAGCACACTTTACTATCCCTGGTTATTGGTATTGCACAAATCAAAAAAAAAAGAATATAATTTTGGTTAATAACTGACACAGCAGATGTCATTAATGTCTGTCTACCCTGACTTGTTTGTTTTGCCATAAGCCTTTGTTGTGATTTGTTTTTAATTGCTTAATTTATTTATTCATAGACAGAAGGGAGTTTGATCACTTCACAGCTTATGTTTATTCGATATACATGTGATCATGATTGCAGGGTCCCAGATTTCCAAGCCTTCTTTGCATGTCTGCTCAAGAGGGTCTCTTCAAAGGCTCCCCATTGTCGTCCTCCTCTTTTATATAGCTTTCTCCTGTCATTTCCTTTGTGTGCTGCAATTACACTTGAGCTGAACTATTCTTTGTCCCCCTTTTTTCTGTCTTATGACTTCAAATGGTGCACTTTTCCATTGACTTTAATCTAGGCTGTTATTTTTTAAACAATCACAGAGCCTTTGTGTAGGCTACTTTGTTAGTGATTTTCTCTCGCTGATCAATAATTGCTGCGCTTCTCTCCCCTGCCGAATTCTCAAACATTCTTGTTCGTTTTCTCCCTCTGTCTGTCACACGGTGAGAAGCCATCTAACAAAGACCTCTCACACAGATACGAGATTAGCTGCACAGGAGATTGGCCTGTGAGCCACAATGGTTCATGTTTATGTGTGCTATATGTGGTCATTGGTAGATGAACGTCTAGATTGTACAGCGATGGAAGATAAATAAAATTATAGTTTTCTGGGGGAAAAGCTACATTTGAAATGGTTAATGGGTTGCATTTGCACTGCGATTTTCTAACCAGTGGCCACTCAAAGCGCTTTTGCCTCCGATTCACCCATTCATGCACACATTCACACACTGACGGCTGTGTCAGCCAGCTCGTCCAGAGCAGTCAGGGTGACACCTCGACACTTGGCTAGGCGGAGCCGGGGATCGAACTAGCAACGTTCCGGGTACCAGCCAACCCACTCAATTTCCTGAGCCCCATGCCCCCCCATTTGATAAACTTGTATGAGCAGTTAATGCGTGGTTATGCTATGGACTTACGGCAAGAACAACCAGGAGCAGCCCATCAGGTTTACGCGACTGCTGTGTGTACGTGGGGCTGGGGTCCGTTGGGCTGCATCTACTTGAGCTTTAATGCTCAAACTGCTTCTGAAGTTGCAGAACATGTTTATTCTGTGAGGTCTGTACTCTGTACAATGAAAACTTCCATTGTAATAATAATGCTTTGAGGGTTATATCACAGCTTTTGATAATTTCACTGAGTAGGAAACTACCAATTTATATTTACTCGAATCCTCAGTAACTTTCCTCTGAAGCCAAATTTTGTAATTATTCTTATTCTTATTGTTATTATTCCTATTATTCATATTATTGTTATTATATAATTTGAGCAGTATTATATTCCTGCTGTGTGTGTGTGACCTCAGTGGACCTGCTTGAAGTGTTAATGATGTGATCGCTCTAGGTCGAGGTTTTTAGGTTATTGGACTCCATAAGAAGTTGAACGGCTAAATTTATTTGGGGTCTAAAGCTATACAATTCTCTTAAACTCAACCATGTATCTCTCTCTCTCTCTCTCTCTCTCTCTCTCTCTCTCTCTCTCTCTCTCTCTCTCTCTCTCTCTCTCTCTCT
>JAOPUA010000161.1:4108120-4122438 GCA_027122455.1 Trisopterus luscus | reverse complement strand
GAGAGAGAGAGAGAGAGAGAGAGAGAGAGAGAGAGAGAGAGAGAGAGAGAGAGAGAGAGAGAGAAAGAGAGAGCGACAGAGCGAGCGAGAGAGAGAGAGAGAGAGAGAGAGAGAGAGAGAGAGAGAGAGAGAGAGAGAGAGATCATGACGACGGAGAGCCCCCAGCAACATCTGGACCCAGCGGCTGCAGCGGCATCTAACCCAATGGATGCAGACATGCTGGAGAACTCATCCGACGCGTCAGCTAAAGTGAAACCCAAAGGGACCTCCGGCATGAGACGCACCGAGAAGCCCCCTTACTCCTACATCGCCCTGATAGTGATGGCCATCCAGAGCTCACCCACCAAGAGGCTCACTCTGAGCGAGATCTACCAGTTCCTGCAGGCCCGCTTCCCCTTCTTCAGGGGTTCGTACCAGGGCTGGAAGAACTCAGTGAGACACAACCTCTCGCTGAACGAGTGCTTCATGAAGCTGCCCAAGGGTCTGGGTAGACCCGGCAAGGGGCACTACTGGACGATCGATCCGGGCAGCGAGTTCATGTTCGAGGAGGGCTCGTTTCGACGCAGGCCCCGCGGGTTCCGCAGGAAGTGCCAGGCGTTGAAGCCCATGTACAGGATGATGAACAGCTTCGGGTTCGGGCCACCCATGCTGCAGCAAAACTTTGATTTCCAGTCGACGTCTGCGGCCTCGTTGCCCTGTCACGCTAACGGTTACAACATTGACTTCATGGGGAACACGGTGCCAGGCAACTTCGAGGGGCTAGGAGGGGGGCATCATGTCACACACATGTCACCCAGCCCCGGGTCATCGTATATGAGTTCATGTCAGGCCACCTCTAACCCGGATTATTGCCCGGAGAACAGTAATAGCCCGCTGCAATCGTCCCCTGGAATGGTGGCATCTCTGGACTGTCAATCACCGTATGCCAACAGCAACTCGCACTGGGCAGCATCGCCTTCTGTCCCGACGTATATCAAATCGCAATCGATGGCCTCGAATTCCTCCACGTATTCCGCTCTGCACCACTCAGGGATGTCGCCTTACTCCCTCGACCAGGGCTATCTTCATCACGGGGGACGGGATGGTGCTGACATGTCAGGTATATGTCATTGTATTTCATAAGATGCACAGGCCACAACACGCTCAACAAGAATATCAAATATAAGCCCTAGAACGAATGAGACAGCCCAAGTCAAGCCACAACTAATTGATAGTGAAAGCAAACTTAAAATGTAAATAGTTTTTTTTTTCATGTAATGTTCAATAATATTACAATCCTAAAGATGATTTTTAATCTCTGAAACAAATTGAATCAATACAACTAAATAGCAAATCGTTTGTAAGCAATTGTATATTATGTCAATGGAAAACATTATTAGAAGCTTATAATGATTGAATGATTGAATTATTAGATATAATATAGTATAGTATAATATATTAAACCTCTAGGACTAGTGCTACAAATGATAATGATAATAATAGCAACAAAAATATTACAATAAATAAAATAATAATTACATAATGATATTAGTATTATTATTATTAATAATAATAATAATAATAAAAATACATATACATCTATAATACTTATAATAATATAATAATATAATCAAATAACACTTCAATCAACTAGATATAGATATGGCCATATAAGAAACAATGGCAATTCTTAAGTCACAATGTATGTTTTGTTATAATACCCTATTGCTAAAATTAAAGTAGGCCAATGCTATTACAGTTATCCATCCATTATTGTAAAAAATGGCACAGAAAATGAAAATAATCGTGCCAGGTATGACGAGACTCACAAATACCCTATTTAAAGACACTACAATTAAATACAAATATCCTACAGCTATTGGATGCATTGTTTTACCACATGAATGCTAGGCCTGTATATGTTGTCTGTCGTATACTGCCTAATATTTGTGTTTCTTTTCTGATATTTTCTTTGCAGTGGGACTATCTCGGTACTCAAGCCATTCAGCACCAGGCTGCGACAGAAAGGACTTTGTTTTGAACCTCAACGGGATATCTTCCTTCCATCCCAGTACCAGTGGATCTTACTACCACCAGTTCCCCCACCATCACCAGTATCAAGACGTGAAGCCCTGCCTAATGTGACCCCAGAGCACGAGTGCTGACCCAACAAACACATGAAACATAATGAATTATTTACTTCGCAGAACGAATCGCTATAAAACGGGAAATAGGCTTGGCATGAATTTCTCTTCAATTTTGGTATTTCCGCGTAATTGCAATTTGCCGATGTTTGTATTAAACGCTATAAATCCACGGTTTCATACATTTAGTTCTCCCTGAATGTATTGTGTTCAAGCACTTGTTTCTGTTTGATGTTCCGTAACAATCAAATAAAGATATTTATTTGTATGTGCCTGTAGGCCTATAGTACATGGGTGTATTTTATTTGATGTATGTTTTACCAGATATGTTTTACTATACAATCGATTGAAAGGCCGAGAATATATATGAGATATTACATAGCCTTTTGTTTTGGAATATATTTCAAAGCCTGTCGTCTGCGAAGCATTTATTAGACCCTTCATTTATTAAAAGATTTTATGCATTTATATTATAGACTGCTTCGAAATTTATATTTAGTCTATTATCTCCTATTCATGTGTATAATTTGAGACCAGTTTTGGGCTGAGATTTGGGCCTACATGTAAGTATAGGCTTTAGGCCAACAGCGATAGCCCACGGCCCATCAACAATATAGCAGCCTACTAAATAACTGCTAACGTTTAGGACTTTGAGCACAGAACCCAGATACTCGCCTGCCTTTCCTAAACGTGCCGATCATCTCGCGTGGATTTACCGCCACCTAGTGGTGACAATGGGAATCTGAGACTGTGATTCATGCAGCACATTCGTGAAATGTTGGTTGATTTACAACAGCTAATAATAATGCTAATGAATAATAATAATGAATACATTATATCTTTACACAATTATACGAGTTTGCAAGTATTGAATGAAGGCTGCCGTTTTTCCTACATACATTTGTCTCAGCTGTGATTCAGAACACTGAAGACAATTAGAAAATTGGAAATAAACTCAACAAATACATATCAACATATTTATGCAATGGGGTATAGTCATATTTCATATTTTTTGTTTATACTTTATTTTTGAACGAACGACACGATGATGAATCATGAAGACCCTCACCACTAACCATCCAAAACGAACTAACCTCTAACTAACCACTAACCATCCATAAAACAACACGTCATATAATCAGGGGGCGATTTGTCAAATTTAAATCATGAAAAAAATAAGCAATCGACAGGCCTTTTTTTTATTTCATAGTGCGCCATATTAGCCTACATTTCAAACAGTTTAACATTTATCTTTGATGCAAACTAAAAATACATGAAACATTTTATTTTCCAAAAAAAACATATGGGGGGATGATCCCTCCCATCCCCCGAACAAATCGCACCCTGCGTATAATGATATATATGCTCATATTGATTATATCAGGGATTTACACCGTTTAGGCCTACCTGAATTGAATACACATTTTTAATTTCAGATGGTTCGTTTTATCGTCACATCAATAGTGTCCCTCCGATCCGGGCCCCTGCAGAACACAATGAAACGCATTAACCTTTATTTTAACTTTAACTTTATTTATTTTGCTTCCCTTGTTCCCCTGTGTCCAAAATAAACAGTCACTACTATGCTATGCCTGTATGCCTCGCCTCTCTACCTGGGCCTATGAAGTGCATTATTCAATGTGTATTGGTGCATGTTGGCTGCATGGGCGGTTCACAGCAAGAGAGCGCCAACAGAAAACCCAAACAGGGCTTTGTCTTGTGTGATCTTTCTCAGCGAATCATGATCTACAAACACGCATAGATTCACAAGTTAGGGCTAATATTATTCCGTAAACTTGACTTGTTTGGATCACGGTGCTTTTGTTAGTTAGTAAGTTAATTTACCAATGCAACCCAATCGAAATTCTAACTTGAAACATGTTTGATTGGGAACTTTCCGTTAAGTCCCTATTCAAGATGGATGGACAAAAAAATAGGCCATTAATTTTAATAAATGTTGTTGACACGTCGTTTTTATATAGGCCAAACCTTTATTTGCTATATTCTTTAAAATCGTTTGAGACTTGTGACTCATGGCTAACGTAAGCGTGGGATTGGTTGGATTTGTCTCATTATTTCTTTCACAGTGCGGAAGGGGCGTTGTCTTTCACACAGTTCCACCTTTTAGACGCATGCTCCACAAATAAACACAAGGGGGCAGCAGAGCCATTTTAATAGACGTTATATAATGAAACCCCGGAGTCTTTTAACGACATATAACATATACAGGTAGCCGATAATAACATATTGTGATAAAACAACGTTCAGACAGAAATCTATTGCATTCTTTGTTTCATTTGAGATACATCATTTACAGAATTAGGTTTTTCAGGTTAAAAAATATATAGATTGCAAGAGGGCCAAGCACTACAATCTTTTACAATCATCAACAGAGGGAGCCAAATTCATACTTTTGACTTTCCTTTGATTTGTGTCTACTGCTGTGTATAGGCCCAATCTGTCTCGCTGCCTCTCTGTCTCTCTCTGTCTGTCTGTGTATCAGAATGTAATTATTTTGTCCGTAATTTTCTAATCAACAATCACTCCATTAATTCTCTCGTCCAAATATATTTGAATAAGCCTCAACAGAAAAATAAGAAAATAAATAGGCATAGGCCTGTTATTATTTTACGACCGAAACAGATCTTAAGTTGGCCTGGTATCCTAATAGTTTGATCTAGGGCCTCAACATTGTTAAGGGACGGCCTATAATAAAATAAAATAAAATAATAAAACATGTTAGGCCTTCTGCTCATATCAACGAGAGGCGTATTATCTTTCCAGGCAAGCGGGGATGTGTGGTTGGGAGAAGGGATACTGGGGACAGTGGGAGGTGGGGGGTGAGAGGGGAGTGGGCATCACAGAGGCCTACTAATGGCTTTTCACCAGAGGGCCACAGAAGTTACATTAAAATATATACAACTGTTGATTCGGATATATTAATGTTGCTTCACGTTAGACAGCGCAACAGGAGAAATGAATACAAATTATGATTGTGATTGTGATCGCATTCGATTTTGCATTCCATTTATTTTGTTTTTACAAATGTATTTAGGATATTAATTTGATAACAGAGAAAGCCGGGGGGAGGACTTTTTTTGGATCGCTTCTTACAAAAAAAAAGAAAAAAAAAGGAGAACGTTGTGGTTGTGAATTGAATAAACAGCCAGAGGCAGTGGAGAGAGTTCATGCCCTGGTCCTGGTAAGAAGAAACCAGATTGGACCAGGCCAATCCGCGGTCATTTCATTAATAGGCCTACGACCTGGAAGGGATTACTGCAATATTGCGACCCTATGCCTCACAATGACCGCTTCACAAACTCGTTTTCCACAGTAGCCTCGCTCTGTGTTATATGTAATGTAATTATACTCCGTCCAAGTTTAACTTTGATATCACTTTAATTGTAATTAATGTTATTGCATGTTAAAGTTATATTGTAGTTCATAGACACTGTAATATTTCTGTGTAAAAAATCCATGCATAAAGTAGTATTGGGGTCTCAGAATATTTTTTGATGATTCTGTATGGCATAAAATACTAAAACATTTTGTTCCTTATATGTTTATCACATTGCACTTCAATAGCAGCTTATATAAAGACCCCACACACACACGCACACGCACACGCACACGGACACACACACACACACACACACACACACACACACACACACCGTCATTTACCACCGTCCTGAGAAAATGGAGACATTTTAATAAAAAACGGCAGAACGGGAGGTGTTGCTGTATCCCCATATGGTTGGTCTTTTAATCTTTCTCTGCTCCGAGTCAACTATCACACCTTTGGCCCGTTCTCAGGCCAAACTCTCCTCATTCCCCCTGTAAGGAGAGACAGCGCATTTGCCCGCCACCCACCGCCGGTGACGCGAGGGCCTCCGCGGTGCTTTGATGTCCCCCGGGCCCCGCTGCTCGCGCTGATTAGGCTTTTTAACATTGGGATGGCGTTATCTCATAACGTGTCGAAAACCTCACTGCATTGTTTTTGTTATTCACTCCTTCGTTTTTAAACGTAATAATTAACTCACTGATGTCCCCTGAAGTGATTTGTCTTCTGGAATTAAATACACTCGGAATTTAGGCCTACTTTATTATACCAAAGGCAGAATCGTTTTTTATCGTTACCATTATTTAGTAATGGAACCTTTCATAAAAAAATATCTCGTTTATTGTCGACTTTAATTCAATAGGTCGACACCAGTGAGTAGCCTATATATTTTCTTGAACAATGCACGCCTTTTATTGTATAAAGACCTAAATATGTTTAGTTTTGAAGGCCACAATGTGATAGGGATCTGTGTCCCAGCCTCGCTCTTGACTCTTAAGTCTGGGGCTGCATGGGGGAGTTCCCAACACCTCCAGTTTCTAAAGCCCTGTGTGTGGCCACGAGTCGGTTCGTCCCTGCTCTCCAAGTGCTGCCCGGCATCTCATTGGACGACTCCGGCCCTTTGGGGAGGAGCTTCATTGGCAGCAAAAGGGAGGAAAGAATTTAACTGCGCAAAAGTACTGTGTGGTGACGGATGCCCAAGGTAGCCTACAGAACTTTCTAAATGTGTGTTACGCACAGAGATGGGACCGCTTTAAACGTGATTCAATTCCCGGGAAGCACGAAGTATTAATTTCGTTTCTTGTTTTTTAAAAGTGACTGGATAGTGGCTGTGATTTTTGATCGGCGTTAGGAGAAAAGGAATAAGTGGAGGTCTCCGGCTGCATATTTTTTGGAGCGCTCTTTTCCTCGGATCCAAGTCGAACAGCCGAGGCGGTGCAAACATGCAGGCTCGCTACTCCGTCTCCAGTCCCAACTCCCTGGGCGTCGTGCCCTACATCAGCGGCGACCCGAGCTACTACCGGGCCGCTGCGGGTGGCGGGTACACCGGGATGCCCGCACCGATGAACATGTACTCTCACGCGGCCCACGATCAGTACCCAGCGAGCATGGCGCGGGCGTATGGACCGTACACGCCTCAGCCCCAGCCCAAGGATATGGTGAAACCCCCGTACAGCTACATCGCGCTCATCACCATGGCTATCCAGAACTCGCCTGACAAGAAGGTGACCCTCAACGGGATTTATCAGTTCATCATGGAGCGGTTCCCGTTTTATCGCGACAACAAGCAGGGCTGGCAGAACAGCATCAGACACAACCTGTCTCTGAACGAGTGTTTTGTCAAAGTTCCCCGCGATGACAAGAAACCCGGCAAGGGGAGCTACTGGACGCTGGACCCAGACTCGTACAACATGTTCGAGAACGGGAGCTTCTTGCGCAGAAGACGACGGTTCAAAAAGAAGGACGCCATGAAGGAGAAGGAGGACCGACTGCAGAAGGACACGCCGGCCAGCAGGCAGCAGGGTCAGGGCCGGGACGCGGAGCAGCCGGTGCAGGGCTCCCAGCCCGTGAGGATCCAAGACATCAAGACGGAGAACGGCAACGTGACACCGCCGCAGGCCGACTCGCCCTCTCTGAGCACCGTGCCCAAAATAGAGAGCCCAGATAGCAGCAGCAGCATGTCCAGCGGAAGCCCCCAGAGCATCCCGTCCAACAGGTCGATCGTCATGGAAAACACGGAGCACCACCAGCAGCACCACCAGCAGCAGCACCACCACGGCCAGGCCTCCAGCCAGGGCTTCAGCGTGGACAATATCATGACCTCCCTGCGTGCGTCACCCCAAGGCGCGACCGAGCTGCCCCCGGGCCTCATAGCCTCCAGCAGAACCCCGGGCATCACCCCGTCGTTGTCCTTGAACTACTCCCCCAACCAGACGTCCGTCTATAGCTCCCAGTGCAACCAGAACTCTATCTCCTCTACCTCCAACGCGACGTATCACTGCAACATGCAGGCCATGAGTTTATACGCCGGGGACAGATCGGGCCACCTGGCGGCTCCGGGCACCACCGTGGACGACACGTTGCCCGATTACTCGATCAGCACGTCCGCCTCTTCCCTGGGCCACGGGAACCTGAACTCCGGCCAGGACGGAGGCCATCACCCGCACCAGGGGCGGCTCACCTCCTGGTACCTGAACCAGGCCGGGGACCTCGGCCACCTGGGGGCCGCCTACCCGGCCCAGCAGCAGAACTTCCACGCCGTGAGAGAAATATTCGAGTCCCAGAGAATCGGCCTGAATAATTCACCCGTCAATGGGAATAACAGCTGTCAGATGTCGTTTCCCACCAGCCAGTCTATCTATCGCACCTCGGGAGCTTTTGTATATGACTGCAGCAAGTTCTGATGAGCAGAATGGCTTCTTTCATTGCTGACTCTTGGAGTGAAACCCCAGAATAAACTGTTGGTTCATGGGCCTCTGCTTGGGACTAGTATGAAACGATATGCTCCAGCAAGAGACACAAAGACTTGATTTTTGGTTTAAAGAACAGTGTTACTGCAAATAACACGTAAGTCTCTTCTTGCTTTTGCGGCCTTTGCGTTATGTGTTGAGGATATGTGAACTTTCGTGGACATATTCGTGTAAATTGCCTATAGTAATTTATTTCTAAACTGTAGCCTATTATGGACCAAACACCAAAGAAGTGTTTCTAAATTGAATGGCCTTAATTGTCCACCAAAATTGTTCCATTATAGCGGAATAAGGAACATGTATATCACCGTACTATTTCAAAAAAAAATCTTCATTTGTTAAAAAGTTATTTGAAGGACTTGCATTGTTTGTTTAATAAATTGTAATTTCATGTGAGTTTACGTTACGACTGATTTTTTTTTAAAACGTTTTTTTAACAAGGGCTAGCATTTTTTACAATGGACTTTATAGAGGTAAAAACTAAACACAACTTTAAGACGGGATTCGAGTCCAGTCAGAATTGAAGAAGCCATTATTAATTAATGCGTATTGGCTATCAAGGCAAATATCGTTGGCTACTGTCTGCAGAGATAATTTATATATAATATTATTAAACTGTATTTTTACCTGGAAAATAACCCTGTGTCTCACTTGTTGCACTGCATTGGTTAGGCTATAGGAGGCATGCGTGGAGCAGGCCTCGCCACACATCCATTATAATTCTCATTAATGTGAAGTATTCACCAAATACATGGTACCATATTTATAAATGAACGTCACTGTTCTATAACTCAGCTTTTTAAGGGTTAGTTATTAATATTGGAGAAGTTTTATATTTGTGCTGGTGTCAGATTATGCAGACGACCTGACATGAGATTGACCCCGGGCCCTCTCGCCTCATAACAACACTTCTAGACATGGCCTACTAAAACACCCAACACAAACGTTTGTTTGGATGGCCACGTGTATTTAGGAGCGCATTCCTCTGCTTGGTAAATATCGTGGCCTCGGTGCCAAAGACAGGCCTGATGTCACTCGTGTGTGGCTTCTCCATGGTTCCAGTTTCAATTTCGTTTTATAACCGCTTGTTAAAAAACGTGAATCCTTTTTGAGGATAAAACTCCTACATTATCTCGTGTACATCGCCAAAGGATTGAATACTATAACTTGTTAGTTGGTATTCAAAAAAACATGTCAGCATATATTGTTTCACTGCTGTGGTATAATTGTTTTTATACCATCTCGTAAAAGCGCAGAATAACATTCACAAATGCACTTGGCCCACGCTTATTGGCAGTCCTATATTGTTGGTATTATTAAGGAATTGAAAACATAGTCCACTTTATTCAACGTTATGTTTATCCCGAACTGATATGAGGCGAAATGTAATCGGTCATATTTACGTCTGGAATAATCAATTATTTCCAAGTATAATGTATTTGCAAACATGTCTGCATATTCATTAGTACGTTTACGTTTACTTTCTGCCTGCTTCGAATTTTATACATCCACCCATGCCGACGACGATGTTGATGATTATGATAATACAATAATAATCATAGTAAAAACAATATCAAAAAATAACAACGATAATATAAACAATAATAATAATAATAATAATAATGATAATAATAATAATAAATATAATACTATTAATAATACTGAAAATAAAGAAGTATATGCCTATCCATGAAATCAATATTCAGGCAGCTAATAATCAAAACGTATATTCGTTTTAACACGGTCCTTCAAGTCAACAGTGCTGAAGCAGGGATTTACTGCTGACTGGGTGTCGTGTACCACTGGTCTATGGTGAGGCCTGTAGAGTTAAAACACCACCCAAGACTAATCTGTTCGCTAATAAACGGTAAAAAATAAACATTATTATCATAATACAACAATACTTCACTCAAATCGTCATAACGTTTACCACGTTAGTAACCCAAGTCAAAACAAATAATACAACAAATGTATTAATTAATAATGTTAAATAATATTTCAAAGTCGTAACACAAGTCCCCTTCCTCTCTTGCATAACATAATGGTAATCAGACTCAGAAAGTCATTAGATCCGTTCCCAAGCAGACCTAATAAACAAACGTCGTGTTAGTCCAGAGATGAATTGCGCCCTCACAGAGCAGAGCAGGTCAGGAAGGAATAAAATTCAATCAGAGCCCTGGAACCATTCTTCATGGGACGGAAAAGGCAGAGTGGGAGACGGGGTCAATTAGGAGGATGTCGGCGGCCGGAGACCTTATCAACAATCAAACAGGACATAGTGCAGTGTGTGCCCACCGCAATATTTGGTTTCACTGCACGACCTTTTTAAGTAGGCTTATAGGCCTACATGATTGATGTTTATTGCATCTAGGCCTATTTTGAACTCAATAACCTATATTTAATTTGCATTTTTTTAATAATTCAGTTTTCGACCATCCGTTCATTTAATGCACTATGCACTGGAATTTAATTGAAATTACATCACGTTCTTTAACTGAGGACAATACGTGATCTGGTGTGCATTGGATTCAAATACAATACGTGTGTGAATTGGGTTCTTTATAAGCCTACACTACAGTTAACTGGTGTGAATTGGATTTTTTAACTCAGTGTACAAACGTGAACTTGTTTGAATTGGTTTAACATGCATCTACACTGGAATTTAATTGAAATTACATCAGATGCGTATAGCCACAACACGTGAACTGGTGTGGCCATGGTGTATGGCCCCAATTCTCGCGTAACCAGCCGTTCATATTCCCTGTAAACGTTCCGCTACATTCCTGGAAATGCAAAGCCTCGCATGGCGTCACAGCCTCCTGTCACCCGGCGCAGGAGCCTGGCTGACTGGGCTCAACCACCACACGCTGTAGCCTGGGAACGGTCAAGAGTATAGAGATATTTAGGACAGTTAGGCCAACATTGTTTTTATGATGATGATAATGATGACGAATATGAAAATGATGATGATGATGATGTTTATTATTATTATTATTATTATGATTATTATTATTATTATTATTATTATTATTGGTATTATTATTATATAGCTAGTGACGTATAGTGAATGCCTATTACGATAGCCTTCTAAATAACCCTTGATATTATTCGCGTAGGGAATCTAAGTCCTACGTCTGGATGCTGGTCGTCAGAATATTGTTAAAGGATTTTAGAAGTCAAATAGAAAGTTATGAGTTGAAGGTGAATATTCTACACTCTTAAATAGTCTTGAGAACTTTTATTAAAATATAGGCCTACCGCTACACACAAAGGGTCTGGGTGGAAAAGTGCTTTGAATTAAGACGAATAATACCGTTGTACACGTTGTGCATGGTTCGTTTTATTCATTGTTTCAATGTCTCTTAATCAGATTCCAATTAGTTCTTTAAGCTTCGGTGTTTGATTTTAAATTAAAATATGTTTTTAAGAGTCAGAAATCGCACTCGGTCTACAGGCCCCTAACAAATAGAATGTCAATACAACTATTAATACTCTAAGTTACAGGCCGTAAGTCACCACGACTGGGGCACAAAGACCCAGGTTAGACCGGTGCACCTGCAGGCCCGAGCCGCAGAGGAACACGCAGGCTCGGGTCTGCAGGCTACGAGGTCCCCGCTCAACGCCATGTGTTTCCACTCAGGGGCCACAGACGAGCTTTGTCTGCTCTGCAGCCCAGCAAGTGAAAGGTTCGAGGGCCAACACACTTGTCTCTTTAGAGGGGAAAATAACGCGCTTCATGTTGTTGTCTTCACTCTCCCGGGTCGTCATTCCCCCAAAGTGAAATAACAAATCACATGTAAAGTAATTTGTTTTCAGTTTGCCAACAGAGTAGAGTAGAGGTCAATCGACATTAGGCATATATGGCATATAGGCCGTAATTCCGAGAAAAAAACTATTTTGGATTCAGTTCATAATAAACCATTGTTATACAGTTTTAAAATGTAATGATCCGACTAAAGAGCGGTGTTCAGGGAGACCTGATACATTGCAGATCCTTCAATAAACGCACTGAAGACAAAAAACCTCCAAAACAAACAAATAAGAAATCAGCGCGTATGAGACGATTGGACCGTTATTCAGGAGAGGCAAGGTGGGCCAGGAAGGCGCAATAATGAGGAATAATGGGGGATGTGTGTTCAGACCGAGGTGGGGAGATGGCGATGCCCAGACGACCCACGGATAACCCGAGCGCCTTGGCGTGAGACCTCCACACCCACACTGGCGTTAGACTGATCAGAGGTCTCTGCCCCACACTCTCTCAGCCCCGAGTCTAATTATAGGGCCGGACTACACGCGGACTCTGTCTCTTTGACCGTGACGTCCCGGGCGTACACACCTCACAGGGATCGTTTTTGGTCGATTGAAAGTTGACTTTTGTAAATTACAATTTTGAAGTGTTGCCCGGACATTTTAAGGATTTGTTATCCGATTGTTTTGCGAGTGGACACTGGTCATTTAGATTTTAACTTGTCATTTTAGATTTTAACTTATCATTTTTAATTTAGCTTAACTGTTCCTTTTTAGATTTGAATTAGTAGTGGCCTACAGCTTTTGGTTCAGTTTGATGTTTACTTTGAATTCAGAATGAAAAAGCCTGATCTATTTAAACAATATTCTGGCCTATCTATTCCATAACACGAAGGCTAGGTCTTCACTTTTTAATTTCAAAGTATGAGCACACAGACTCGCATTCAAATAAAAACAAAACTACAAAAAATAAACCTTAATTATTTTATTCCTGCCTTTCGTTTAAATACCAAATAAATACAACGCCCATTCATTCTTTTCCACATGAATGACACCTTAATTCACATTATAGGCATACGCCAGTTTAATTGATTTACATTTTAATTTACATTTATCTGACGTAAGTACGTTCGCATTTCCCCGTGGCCTTCGGATTCTAGGACAAAACGTGGAGGACAAACTTGAACTAGGTCGTACGTCACAGGAGGACTACTTCTAAGCCAGCCCAGTAGCCTGCTGCCATTCGAGCCACAGTAGCAGTTGTCTGTGTCTTTCGCGGGTCTCATCCCAGTCTGGGGTCGCTGTGCAATAAAAACGTCAGTCCAAAACGTTCTGCGTCAGTCGAGCCATGTTACGCGCCAGTGTTTTTTTTTTTTTTTTTTAAAGGTATCGGGCTATTTCACGTTATATCTAATTTAAAACCAAGTAGAGGACAAAAAATAAATATATGCATCATATATCAGAAGAAAATGTCATAATAATAATTATATATATATATATATATATCAAATACACAGCAAGAGACAGAGACAGACACCGACACAGACACAGACACAGACACAGACAGAGACAGACACAGAGACAGAGACAGAGACGGACACAGAGACAGAGACAGAGACAGAGACAGAGACAGAGACAGAGACAGAGACAGAGGCAGAGACAGAGACAGAGACAGACACAGAGACAGAGACAGAGACAGATGTTCACACACTGCTAATACTATTAATCCGTTTTTCATCCCCAGATTCCTTCCCTATCTTTGACATTAACAACAGCGTAAAAATCGAGGTTTATCTCTCCTGAGCTGATAGGACAGCACACAGGGCTGGGACACGTACTACTCCTAACCGGACAGAAAACGTGCATATTCTCCCTTGTAATATTAACAACAGTGAAGTTCTCCTCGGGCAGCGAGGAGTTGTAAAGCACTTCATATAACAAGTGTGTCATGGGTGGATATAATATGCATGTGTACAATATGCATGTGTACAATGTGTAATTGTGCATGCATGCGTGTGTGTGTGTGTGTGTGTGTGTGTGTGTGTGTGTGTCTTGTGTGTGTGTGTGTGTATGTGTGTGTGTGTGTGTGTGTGAGCGGGAGCCAAGTGAGTAAGAGCCAAAGTAAGAAAAAGCATT
>JAOPUA010000161.1:3411796-3426247 GCA_027122455.1 Trisopterus luscus | reverse complement strand
ATAGATAGATAGATAGATAGATAGATAGATAGATAGATAGATAGATAGATAGATAGATAGATAGATAGATAGATAAAGATAAACGATCTTTCCTCTATTTACAAATATTCCAACGTTTATTTTCGAGAGAAGTAGGCACTTATTGAGGGGCTATGCAGGAAGCCACGGGCCTGGTTTATCTCCAGCCGTCTGCTACCATCTGTTGACCAAATTAGGAACATCCACACTGCGCTCGACAGTTATGTTACAGTCCCTGACAAACCACCAAATCAACAATGTGCTTCCATGTGTAGGCTAGTAGGCGTTTCAATACATTTTCAAGATTTATTTCAGATAAACCAATAAAGTGGATCAGTATTGTGAGAATGTGCCTGCCCTGTAGCCTTGTAGGGCTATGTGTTCATCTGTGCAATTGATTTAAGGTTGCGGTTCTTTCTTAAACATGTTCTGTATTGATGACCTGATTTTAAAACCTGAACTATCCTTAATTCAGCAGCCACCATGACGCGCCATATCCTGTGATATGAATTATGCGGATCATTCGCTTGCCCATTTTTCTGCAATGACAGATGGCAGTGTTGGCACCAGCGTTTAGGCCAATATTTATATAATCCTTTCAACAGAATCATTTGAACATCATCATCATCATCCTCATCATCCTCATCAACAAAGCCTCAGACCTGATCTCCAACCACGATGAGGTAGGAGCTGACTTGTCCCTCTGGAGCAAAGACAAGCAGCCTTCTCATGAACACCCCCCCCCCCCCCCAAACCAAGGAGCTGGTTGGGGACTTGAGGAGAGCACGACCACAGAGGACGTACACGCCACAGTGTCTCACGACTGGGACGACTGCGAGGCGAGGGTGAGCCGATATATAAACGCCTGGGAGTCCACATCACAGAGGATCTGACACGGTCAACACACTCTGGGCTAGGCAGCGCCTTCACCACCTCAGGCTGCCTCCCTGAACCTGAATCCTTCAGTCCTTCTACTGCCTGGTGTGTCAACATCTCCGCTTAAGGGCTGGAGAACGCTGCAGAGAGGAGTGAGCCTGGCCGAAAGCAGTATTGACCCTACGCTACACACTCCCCTCCCTGGGGGTCTTTACACCATGAGGTGCAGAACCACACGTGTGCACACACACACACACGCACACACACACACACTTTATTGCCAACAATGTATTTGCACAATACTTTAAGCAATGCCATTCTCATTACACTGTACATCTAGAATGTGTATGTCTATGTGACGGATAAAGTTTTTCAATCTTCAATCAAATAGAATTTTTCTTGTTGAAATCCACAATTTGACAGGAATGTAAAACCGTTTATCGTGTAATATTCACTTCTTCCAGGACACAGAATTGTAAGTTGTGATATGTTTCAAATACAAAAGTTGTATTAGTATCAAATGTTACTCATGTGGCATTGACTGTTGAGAGAAGGAGAGCACAAGCCTGGTAGTATAGAAGTATAGCATAGTACCGTCTGTCAAAATGCATCATTAACAAAAGTTTGACACTTTTTACATAATAAAATTTTTTGTATTACTACATTACTTATATAACAACCCTTCCCGGTCTAACAAAGAAAGAGGAGTCTCTATAAAGGTTCTGCTCCTGGACATTTGGAGCAGCTATGAATAATAAAACCAGGAAGTTCACTCAAGTCAAGTCCAGGGGCCTTTGTAAATTATTGATCATTTAGTTTAAGAGAGGACCCAATTTCAGTCTTCTATCTAACTTTATCCTATGCCGAATAACTTCTTTGGGGCCAAAATGCCATATCAATATTTAATGTACCCTATCAAAAATGTTAAATCATAAAATACTTTCAAAGTTGTGCAGTGTCAGTGGAAGTCCTTATCAAAGACGAACTTGGAAAATGGGAATATCCTACAGCATTGATAGTGGCAAACCGGTTTCCCTAAATGTAGCCTACTTACTGAAAAGGAAAATTTGTTAGGAATAATAACAATGGTGCATTTATTTTGCCTCTGTAGTGCTGTATATTTGGTACCTAGCCATAACAAATTTAACACATGTGAAGCATCACATACAAATGAAAGCATGGCAAAGACAATCTCTCTACATTCCCACTTCAAATTGCGGTTGTTAACTTACTTGTAATGTGTCCGTTTTTATCTGAATGGAACAGCAGTTAAACTGAATTACGGACTTCTGCTACTGTCTGGGTGCTGTCAATTAAGTGGTACTTCACTGCCGAAATGGCTGTTGGGATGTTTAAATCCTATTCTTTAACTGCTGCTTTCAAGCACACTGCAAAGTGCCAAAGGGACATTAGCCCACAGCTCACAAGGGATAAATCAGCCAATAACAGCACTGATGTTTATTAAAACCTCTCTTTAATGTCGTTATCTGCGTCTGTCTTAGACCACTAACTTTTCTATCTGTTTACAACATGGTGGTTCACAGTTATTTCTTGTGCTCCAGATGCCTGCCCAACCTGCCCTACAAAAAGCGTGTTTTTGAATCAGTTGAGTTTGTAGTAATTGTCCTGGCATCTCAATATCAATGGCACATAGAAACCTCAACCAAAATGTTTCAGCTATAAAACAAAGGAAGTAATAAAAGGAAGAAGTTAATAAAGTCTAAGACAGTGGAAATTAAGGAAGAGGATTAGGGCCACACATAAGATTATCTTTTTATTTCTGACTTTATTCTCAGAATTTCATAGTTCTGACTTTAAAGTCAGGACTCTGACTTTAAACTCAGAAGTCTGAGATTAAAGTCAGAATACAATTTTATTTCTTGTGTGTGGCCCTAATCCTCTTCCGTAGGAAATTCATGGTTGTTTAAGATAATTTTTTTTTTCAAAATACTAAAATAAAATGTGTTGTCTTATTTTCATGTTTTCTTCATAAAATAGCTTGGTTTATTGCTGCCAGCTCTTGATGCTATAAATAGATGGTATGGTCTGTGGTATTTACATATAACGAATAAATAACACATCACATTAATCAACAAACAAATAAATAGCACAAATATGTTACGATTATTTATATAGGATATAAAGTATGATTGCCCCAAAATAAGTCCTAAGAGATGAGTGAGAGGACGTTATTTCTTGCAAAATATTCGGTTGAAGCATAAGCTGTGAATGCAGCTCTAGGTGGGAAAAACAATGGGCACGAAAGTAAAGAATAATCAAATAACTCCTCTGCAAATCAGCAGTCAGTAACCTACTGCAGCCTCGGTAACCACACCCCTCCTCATGTTGCAGCAAAACACTGGACATTTCTGTAATGTATTTTCCCAGAATTCCCCAAGCTTATAAAGTGACGACACCAACGCGTGATGGGGAGTCGCTCCCGATCGGGAACAGACTCTTCAGAACAGTTCGCCTTCAAACGGGGAAACTATGCAATCACAATTTACCCACAATAAACACCGCTCTTGTATACATGCATCGACCGATCTGTCTCTCGGTCAATTAGCCCCCTATTTGTTTTTGGTCTAAATGTGGATTTTACGTCCATATAAATTAGAGTACACCGAAATATATTGCGACGTGGAAAGCCAATAACGTGTGAAAAAAGTCGGTGAATTGAACCCAATCTCGCAGTCGACGCCGTGGGAGGCTCGACCCACACAACGTCCATCCGACCGGATCGGCCACGCGTCGCCCATCACGGGACGAAAACAACAAAATAGACACTTACAGAAAAGGGTGTTAGCCTAGCCTCTACCGCAAAATAAACACCGCACGTCGCGGCTTCTGCGCCGCCAGACACACGCTCTCCACCCTAAGCAACGTCTCGTTAGTCATTGAGCGACATGAACGCGTTGTTATTCAACTCAGCCGTCCGCGGAGGATAGCCACATACAGCTAGCTCCGTCCTAGCCTGCCGAGCTAGCCCAATGCCAGCCAATGTAAACCAGGTTAGCTAGCGGCGCAGCTAGCCACCTCTAGAGGTGCGGTACACAACGGGGATGCGAGTAAACAAAGGTAAGAGCACCGAAACCAGGGACACACACGCCGCGTGCGGCCGTGGCTTCACATGACACCGTCCTCCCGGGGGCCTGTCTAGCCCGACCTGGTCCCTGTCCCCGGCTAACCCATCAGGATAACTCGTTATAACTGTATTACACAGCCGTAGCTGGGTGTAGCTCCTGGGGGCTAACGCTAGCTGCTAGGTGATAGTCGGTTGCCAGCGCATCCAGGCGGTGTCATTGACTTATGCTACGTGCTAACAGCTGCTACCCCCGTGCTTCCCCACGGCCCGTGTATAACCACGTATATAACCCGCTAAGTGGACGTGGTCAGTGGGTATTCACGGGGTTTTATCCTGGGACCGACAGATGAGCTGCAGCGGTCCTAAGGTGTGAAGTGGGTCAGGAAATAGCCTTATTTAAGCCGACATCTGTTTACGCAATTAAGGTTGTGCTGAAGAGAAGCCCTACAGGGGAACTACTTAGTAAGGCTGATCGATACACGTATGTATTTCAATTGACATCAAGCCTGATTTGATCCATTTATCGGTCTAATGAATCTCGGATTTGTGCCTCTCAAACGTAGTATTTTTTCCGGGCCTGACCGTTGTGTTGGTTGCAAAGACACTGACAGTCATCGATCATTTGTGTGTGTGGCTGTGTGGATCTTTCTTATACAATGTATGTATGTATGGTGTGAATTATCATTATAACATGGCTGTTACAGAAGCTTCTCACTGTAGTCATTCGTAAACAACCTACTACGTTGTCGCTGACTTTAGGTCATGACATAAAGCGGGTCAACTTGGCAACACAGTGACTCAGCTGCTCTTACTAATGACATGGTAGACAATGACATGTTGACAAGTAACGCAGCAACCCCCATGTCTTTCTTGTAGATATCGATCTGAAAGTTTTCTTTTCAGTGTCGACTTGAGTTGTAAAGTATTCCTGTAACATTGCCAAAGCCTCTTCACGCAGAGGCAACTTTACACGTGTCCATATCAAGACGGTTTTTGTATGTATTGTAATGCAATTTGCCTGTCTTTTTGTTTCTAGGTTGCCTTTGAATGGCTAAATGGTGACGATAGGCAAGCTAGCAGAGCTCTGGAAGATTCATCATGAAGCTGTATGTGTTCCAGGTTAACAATGGCAGCACACTGACATTTGACACAGAGCTTGCTGTGCAAACGTAAGAATTGTGTATATACTCTTTGAAAAACAACAACACATTTAAGTTGAGATGTTTAATCTGCATAGTGTTGTATGTTAAGCTCTTGTCGTTTTGCTGTTGCTAGTGTGCTGGACCTCAAACATGCCATCCAGGTCAAATATAAGATTGCAACACAGCATCAAGTGTTGGTTGTCAATGGAGGGGAGTGCATGGCTGCAGAGCGCCGGGTCTGCAGCTACAGCGCTGGAACAGTGAGTTGTCCATCCTTCTTTAATGTGGTATTAGAATTGCTACCAATATCCACACCCAAACAATTGATTTGTTTATTCTTTGTTGTAAACGATATATATATACTTTACAGTATTACATTGGATGTCGCACTGAAACAAGCCATATTAAAAAAAGTAAAAGTAGTATTTCTTAAAAAAAAAAAATAGATATAGATTTAACTTTGAACATTTTCTTTAATGCTTAGGACACAAACCCCATATTCCTGTTCAACAAAGAGATGATCTTGTGCGACCGGGCTCCAACGATCCCCAAGACCACCTTCTCCATCGAGAACGAGATGGAGCTCAAGGTGGAGGAGTCTCTCATGATGCCGGCCGTCTTTCACACCGTGGCCTCGCGGACTCAACTCGCCGTGGTAACCATCCACCTTACATTTAGGGCATTTGGCAGAGGCTTTTATCCAGAGTGTGTGTCGACCATGCAAGGCGACAGCCAGCTCGTCAGGAGCAGTCAGGGTGAGGCGTCTTGCTCAGGGACACCTTGACACTTGTGGTTTCAAGTCAACCCCACCTTCAGATGAATCGTCTCCCATTTAAAGAATGATTTTAAATTCAGCTCTGTGTATTGCAGTATGTGCATAGGAGATCCTGCTGAGATCATGTCTTTTCTGCCTCCCGCAGGAAATGTTTGAGGTGGCCAAGAAGCTGTGTTCTTTCTGCGAGCGGCTGGTTCACGACGAGCACCTCCAGCACCAGGGCTGGGCCGCCATCATGGCCAACCTGGACGACTGCACCCTCTCCTACCAGAAGCTGCTCTGGAAATACGAAAGCGCCTACACCAATTATCAACAGGACTTTGAGGAAATCAAATACAAACTCACAAAGTAAGTTTGGAGCTGCCCTCCGGTGGAGCGATGTGGTTTTTTCCTGTGGAGCGGGTGGATGTCTAGCCACGTCACCCAGCGAGCAACCCACATATTATTATTAATATTATTTTTATGCTTCAGAAGCATTCATGTGGTGGAGATTTAATGGTGTTGTTTGTTTCTGCTTATTAAAATGAATGACATTCAAAATCAGACTACATAATATAGTTGTTAAAGGTTATAATACATACTATGATTATTATTTAGCAAAATAGAGCCATAGATTTTGATATGCAATCCATATTATGAACAAATAATATCAGTTTCTAATACTGTGTTTTTGCAGGCTCGGTACTGCGGTCTCCGTCATGGCAAAGATACCTTTGCTGGAATGTCTGACCAGACACAGTTACAGGGAGAGCGTTGAAAAGTCCAGCTCCACCCCGGACAAGGACTCTGACGAGACGGAGGGGGAGAAGTCCACCGACTCTATCCTCCGTGGACCTCAGAGACCCTCCAAGCTACCCGCCTCCTTCTCGGCCCCCATGGCAACCACCTCAGGGTCGCCTAGCGACCAGGGAACCAACGAAATGACGGACAGCGGCGGGCTCAGAGCGGCTCTGCAGGAGGAGGAGGACGACGACGACAGCCCGGAGATGGCCCTACCTCCCAACTTTAATGTAACACTACTGGACTGGATCAATGTACAAGACAGGCCCAACGACGTGGAGTCGGTCGTCAGGAAGTGTTTTGATTCCATCAACAGGGTACGTGGCTCTTTGGTGAATGCCGCTGTTGAATTGGCTGGATTTATTCCCAGCTTTTCTTTTAAGGAAGCAGGGAGTGCTTATTGATATGATATGTCTTGCAGCTTGACCCGCGGATCATCCAGCCCTTCTTGGCAGATTGCAGAGACACCATTGCCAAATTGGATAATCAAAACATGAAAGCCATCAAAGGGCTTGAAGACCGGTTGTACGCGCTAGACCAAATGATTGCGAGCTGCAAGAAGCTGGTCAATGAACAGAAAGAACTTGCTCAGGTAAGCGGAACAAGGAAGCGGGCGTGTTTTCAAATGCCCCTTATCAAAGGCTGGAAACTCAAAAGGAGCTTTTTTTTATTTTTTTTTATCTAGTTATGCACAGTTGGTACGTAACGCGTGTGCATGTTCTTTTTGAATCTCACAGGGATTCCTGGCCAACCAGAAGCGCGCGGAGAACCTGAAGGACACATCTGTTCTGCCAGACTTGTGTCTGAGTCACGCCAACCAACTGATGATCATGTTGACCAACCACAGGAAGCTGCTGGACATCAAACAGAAGTGCACCACTGCCAAACAAGAACTAGCGAACAATCTCCAAGTCCGACTCAAGTAAAGCATCAATTCATCGTTTTTTAAATGTCTTTCTTATTTTATTGCTGTGGTTAAATGTGGCGGACATGGATTGTGAAATTGCAATGAATTATAAGAGGGATGTTTCTGCTACAGCCTTGATGAATATCACATTTTAGGGAAATGTCAAATATTTTATTAAAATACCTCTCAATGTCAGCTGATCAAACTCTGTACAAACAACTAAAGCTTCATTCAGCTGCCGTTAATGTGCCTGCATGGTGATTGGTCACTGCCTCTGACCGAATGACTGTACCCTTGGCAACGTAGCCGAAAGGGGAAATAGACTCCGCCCATGAAATCTGTTTGAAAGAAACCGACAAACTGATATCCTTTGATATTTAACGAAACACAATTTAGATTTCAAATGATGGTTTACATGGAGTGTCATTTACTGATGCTGTATCTACAGTACACCATGATAATCCTTAATAACATTATTACAAGTAAATAATTTATTCCTGTCCATCCCTTTTTAAAGACAGTGTTAAGTCTAAGCCCCATCAGTAACTGTGTGTGTGTCTGTGTGTCTGTGTGTGTGTGTGTGTGGTCCACCCCAGATGGTGCTGCTACGTGATGCTCCACGCCGACCAGGACGGCGAGAAGCTGCAGGCCCTGTTCCGGCTGCTGGTGGAGCTGCTGGAGCGGGTGAGGGTGGTGGAGGCCCTCAGCACGGTGCCCCAGATGTACTGTCTGGCCGTGGTGGAGGTGGTGCGGAGGAAGATGTTCATACGCCACTACAGAGAGGTACTGTACATTTACCTTCAGGGCATTTAGCAGACACTTTCATCCAAAGCGACTTACAATAAGTACATTTGTCAGAAGAAGAGAAACAACAATATATCTCTGTCGGTACAGTAAGGATGTTCATAGAACAAAGCGCCAAGCACTAACAATTGCCAGGGTAACCCATTCCCTGTATACAACAAAGATAGCTAGATGCTACACAGTGATGAGATTAATTCTTCAGTGCAAGGACGTACAACATACAATAAGTGCATGCATTAAGAGCCATTACGTACAACATACAACAAGTGTGTACATTAAATGCCAGAACGTACAACATACAATAAGTGCGTACATTAAGTGTCGTGCAACATACAATAACTGTGTAAGAGGGGGCTAAGTGGGGAGGCTATGCAGAGTCTAGGTGAACTCTGAACAACTGTACCAGCGAACCGCTGCAATGCGGTGTAGCAACCCTTCAGTCAGGGTCAACTGTGGGAGGGCAGGGGTAGGACAGGACAGCACCCTCTCTGGTTGTTACGCCGTCCTAATCTAGGTGGAGAAGTACACCAGAGTTACCTCTGGCCAAATTGAATTATAACTTCGGAATTGGCAGTAAAGTTGTTTATTTTCAAATGAGATCGTATTTATTTTTCAGCCAATGAGGCTGATTGTTCACTCGGCATATTTTATAGTGTTGCAGTTCCTCACCACACAGATGGGTGAATCGACAATCTTGTTCATTAAATGAATACTAAGTTTGTGAATTCATAGGAGGAAAAGGATGTCACTTTTTGGCAGCACCAATCTTCAGACATGAGCTGAGCCATGAGCAAACACGCTGAGGGAAAGCTGCCTCCACATGTTTTCATTAAATTATGTTGGGTTTTTATCTTGACTAGAACGTACTGTAATAGGAGTTGAATTGCCAAGAATTCAAACCGTTATGTTCTCCCACTCTCTTCAGTGGGCATGTGCTCTGGTCAAAGATGGGAAGCAGCTTTACGAGGCAGAGAAGTTCAAAAGAGAAACGTTTGGAAAGCTGTTTAGTAAGTATGCGTTCACTAGTCCTCTGTGATAAAATTGTATGTGTCTCAGTGTAAGATGCGCCAAAAATATAATCTTAATTCCTTGCCTTTTAGGGAGGTCGTTTCTCAGAAACCGTCTGTTCAGAGGACTCGATTCCTGGCCTCCGACGTCGTTTTGTGTAAGTCTGCATTTCCACCCATAAAAAGTCCCAACGTCCAGGGCAACTGTGCTCAGATTTGCAACCATTTTAATGTAACCACTTGTTCTCAGACACGAAAGCCCAGAAGGTTTGACTACGAGCTTCCTGACATCTCCCTGGAAGATCTGCACTACCTGAAGTCCTGCTGTCCCACCGAGGTGCAACCCTTCCTCATGTGAGTAACCGCCCTGAATCACGCCCATGCCAACAGACGGCGAAGTGACCCTGATATAGTCTACCGTATGGGTGGAGGAGTTGTCCTGGCTGTCTATAATAATTCTTGAAATTCTCTTCAAATCCCAGCAGCAATCTATTTATCAGATGCTCTGACCCCAACAAAGAAACCGATCTTGTTTCTGTGGCTGTCACAGGCCTGTAAGCAGCCTTCCTGTTGGTCTACCGACCGGTGAGGAGGGCTGTAGTAAACCAAATAAATCCTGGTAGACGGAAATCTGACCAACTCTATGAACAAAAATTTATTTAATTTATAGCGTTCATTTAATTAATTGGAGGGAGGCCTGACAAGGTTTTTTGCATTTTTGTTTGTACTTTCAAAATTGCCTACCACAGGTTTATGATGTGAACATGATAACTGTATTGAGACAATGTATAATAAAATGTTACAGTAACTCTGAGCAAGAGATGTACCACTCTGTTTCGACGATCGCACCAGTGTAATATTTCACATCACCCTTTTCTAAACGTACTCCTGGATGTCCCTCAGGGTGCCCACGCTGTGTGACTTTGAGCCTCTGAACCGCCACGTGGAGATGCTGCACCAGCTGGTCCAGGCTGCCCAGAGCATGGACGAGATGTCCCGCACCATCACAGACCTGCTGAACGAACAAAGGGTACCACAGACCACCCCCTCCTTATCTATGTCACTGGTGGCCGACGGGTCAATTATTAACCAATGTACAGTTAAAGTGGGAAGTGGAAGCAGCCGTTGGGGGAGCCGACGTATGGCCGTATGCTGCTCTGTTTTGCTTGCCCCCATTCTTTGAATTCTCAAAGAATATCATGCTTGATTCAAACACAAATTCCGAAATGTGTTCAAGATGTATTTCATGTTTTAAATCGTGATATATGTTGTACCGTATGGATGGAGTAGTTATCTCTGTTGTTATCTCTTATCTATTCTTTTATGGATTGTTATCTGTTGTTATCTCTTATCTATTCTTTTATGGATGCTTTGAAAAGGAGTTTTGGTCATAATTCTTGACATTTTCTTTAAATCCCAACAGCAATCTATTGATCAATTGCTCTGAATTGCAATATCTTCCTCAATCCAAACACAAATCCCAAAATGTATCCGATGCGTTTCACATTGGAATTTGTCTAAATAATCGACTTGTTTTTTCCGTTTTCCTTTCAGGCCTCCTGTAGCCAGAGCGCCAGGTCCGCCGCGATGACCCCGCAGTCCGACGGCACCCCCGGCTCCACCACCCCGACCTCCACCTCCAAGACGCCCTCCCTCAACCTCAAGAGCCCCTCCGCCCCGGGCCAGCCCCCCCAGCCGGCGGTCCCGGCGCCGCTGGAGGACCTGTCCCCGGACAGCATTGACGCCCAGACCTTTGACTTCGAGACCATCGGCCACCCCAACATGGAGCTGGTCCTGCAGCAGGGCTCCCTGGACCTGGACTCCCTGGCGGAGAGCCCCGAGTCGGACTTCATGTCGGCCGTCAACGAGTTTGTGATGGAGGGCGCCCTGTGCTCGCCCGTGCCCCTCAGCGACCCCACCAGCCCGGAGATGATGGTGGAGTCCCTGTACTCCTCGGTCATCAACGCCATCGACAACAAGCGCATCCTGGACTGCACCACCCTGGAGATGGAGAACACCAAGACGGCGGCGCTGGAGCGGGCCGTGGAGACGTACCGCAGCGCGGCCGAGGAGTCGCAGTACCACCTGCGCGGCGTCAAGGACGACCTGCGCCACCTCCGCGGCCTGGTGCTGAAGGAGCAGCGCGACTTCGGCTTCAGCCTCCAGGCCATGTGCCTGGAGGTGCGCGGCGCCGTGGACGGCATGCGGGCGGCCCAGGAGCGGGAGGCCGGGGAGCGGCACCGGGGCGAGCTGCGCCTCCTGCGGCAGGAGCTGGAGACGCGGGTGCAGGCGCTGACCCAGGAGAACGAGGGCCACCGGACCGGCGTGCTCGAGGTGCAGCGGGCCATGCTGGAGCTGGAGGCGCTGCTGGAGCACAAGACGGGGGAGCTCGCCCGGCTGGAGGGCGAGAGGGAGCGGTGGGCCCAGGCGGAGGCCGGTCACACGGAGCGGGCGCACGCGCTGGAGCAGACGGTCCGGGAGCAGGCGGGGGAGATCCAGGGCCTCACCGCCGCGGGGGGCTCGCTGGAGAGGCAGCTGGAGAGCCTGCGCTCGGAGATAGAGCGGGGCCAGCGGGAGATCCGCGAGGAGCTGGCGGCGGCGGAGAGCGCGCACCTGAAGGAGCAGGAGGACAAGATGAGGCGGGAGAACGAGGCCCAGCTGGAGCTGCTCTCCGGGCGGCACCTGGAGGCGCAGGAGCAGCTGAGCGAGGCGCTGCGGGGCCAGCTGAGCGAGGCGGCCGCCACGCTGGCCTCCGCCCTGGGCCAGAAGAACGGCGAGATCGGCGAGCTGGAGGCCCGCGCCGCCGAGCTGGCGGACCTGCGCTGCAAGCTGGAGGTGGAGCTGGCCCTCAAGGAGTCGGAGGCGGAGGAGTTGACGCGGTCGCTGGGGGAGGCCCGGGCACAGCAGGCGGAGGCTGTGGAGCTCCGGGTGGCGGCGGAGACAGGCGCCCTGCGGGCGGAGCTGGCGGAGCTCGGACAGGAGCTGCAGCGGCGGAGCGAGGAGCACGAGGTGGGGCTGTCGGAGCTGCGGGCCCTGATGCGGCGGGAGAAGGACCACTGCATCTCGGAGCTGGTGGAGCGCCACGAGGTGGAGAGCGGCGCGCTGCGCGGCGACGTCGCCACCCTGCAGCGGCGGGCGGCGGAGGCGGAGGGCGCGGACGCCGAGCGGCAGGAGAGGGCGCAGAAGGAGCTGGACCAGACGGTCGCCGCCCTGCGGCAGGAGACGGAGGAGCAGCTGCGGCGGTCCCGGGAGCAGGAGGAGGAGCTGAGGAGCGCCATGGCGGACATGAAGGCGGAGAACGACCTGCGGTCCCAGAGGTTGGCGGAGGAGGAGGAGGTGGAGCGGCAGCGGCAGCAGCAGGTGGAGGCCCGGCAGAGCAGGGAGAGGGAGGAGGAGGAGGAGGTGGCCTCGAAGGTTCAGGGACTGGAGGCCCAGAAGAAGGAGCTGGAGACGAGACTGTTGGACAGAATTCAAAAGCTTGAGGCTGAACTTCACGAGTGCAAGTCGTCGAACAGGTACGTGTTTGGAAACGAAAAGTTATTCTGCAACATGCGCCTCGTTTTTATTAGTTTTTCTCATTATGTGAAACGGATTAACTACTGCACTGGAACCCTTAATCACTGTTCTGTTGGTACGTGAGTCAAACATCACCCCAGAGAGGACACACCAAGACTAAGGATAGAATATTCAGATCGTATGAAAACCAAAACAAACAATGCTGCAGTTGGTTCAATGTAACTCCCCCCCACCCCGTACCGTCTAACCCCCTCCTTGCTCCTCGTGTGTCGTCCAGGGGGGAGGAAGGCCAGTCCCTGCTGGCGGAGGACGCCGGCGCCCCCCCGGCCGCGGCCTCCCCGCTGTCCCTGGACTCGGCGCTGCAGGAGCGGCTGCAGCAGGAGCGCGCCTCCCTGCAGAGCCAGATGGAGCTGCTGGAGAGGAGGAAGGACCAGGAGATGCAGAACCTCAAGACGTCGCTCATCGCCGAGCAGCAGGTATGAGAGAGAGAGAGAGAGAGAGAGAGAGAGAGAGAGAGAGGGGGGTCGAGTGAGGGGTTTGACGAGCTGTCTGGTCTAGTCGGGGGGGAGTGACGCATCGATCGAGTCAAAGTCGCGACGGAGCTGATGTTTTTTTTTTTTTATAAATGATTGCTTTTCGATGTGATGATAGAAGTTATGTGTTTGTTTGTTTTTTGCAATTTTAGCATTTGTTGTACAGCCCTCTAGACATTTTTTAAACATTGCTTCCCTTAGTTGACACGCATCCTAAATTGTCAAGTTATGTCCGGCCGTGTTTGTGTATGTTTGTGTGTGTTTGTTTGTTTGTGTGCTTTGGTTGTAATTATAGACATGTAGACACAACATGGAATGCTGTGGTGACTTTACATATACTTGATAGTTGCGAGCGGGGTAATTAAGCAAATTAAGCGGTTGTAATTGAGCAAGAGACGATGGTAAACATGCTGGCTGCATTACTGTAAATGCACTGTAAATACACTATATATATATATATATATATATATATATACACATACATACATACATACGGCTTGGAAGGAAAACAACTAGTTCTTATGTAGTAAGACAGTTGCAAAATTGATTTTACGGCTGTGTTTGGCTCCAGGATGCTGACCTCTTGCCCCCCTCCCCTCCCTGCAGACTAACTTCAACACGGTGCTGACCCGGGAGAAGATGAAGAAGGAGCAGGTCATCAAGGAGCTCACGGAGAGTCTGAGGAAGGTCCGCCTGCAGCAGGAGACGGACAAAGGTGAGTCCGCCAGGCCCACCCGGAGGGGCCCCTGTTTGAGGTGGACTCTGAGGTCTGAGGTCCCCTCCACCCTCCTCAATGAGGGGTGGGGGAGGAGTTGGCCTCTGTTTCAGGTAGACTCGTACCAGGGCCCCACCACCCTCCCCAGTACTGGAGGAGGATTCGTAAAGTTCAGTTTGTGTCCCTGGTGAACCCCATGCTGACCCCTCTCCTCCCGTGGGGGGGGGGGGGGGGGGGGGGGGGGGGGGGGGGGGGGGGGGGGGGGGGGGGGGGCGGGGGGGGGGGGGGGGGGG
>JAOPUA010000161.1:3112347-3122347 GCA_027122455.1 Trisopterus luscus | reverse complement strand
ATTTAGCGCCCTGTTTCGACCCGACTGATGTGCAAAACGTAAACGCGACGTGTTTCTGCTGAGTCTTCTAAACCTCTATTGTTTCTCTAGTGGCAAGGACACAGTTGTTGTTTTTTTGATTCTTAAATTGTGGCAGCGAGGAAAATAAAGACAAGAACTAAACACTGTCTAATTATACCGATACATATTGGCTCGTTATTAACTGACGAATGTGTTGTCTTGGTAACAAGAGGAGTTGAATGACTTGGCAGTAACTCTCCGCTGGCATACGGTCCCCTGGCTCCTGATTCAGAACATCGTCTCACTACTAAACTGGACTTGTCATCATCTTTCTCCCCCTCCGGTGAACGTTAACAGCATGAAGCGTGAGCACATGTTTTCTAATGTCTCCAGTGCTGAAGCGAGCCACCAGTAAGAAGACAGGTGCCCGCCGCGGACCCCCGGGAGAGGGGGGTGAGAAATTCGCAGACACGTCGACTGCGAGTAAGTGAACACGAACGTAGCGCAGAGCAAGAGGGAGTCTCCCTGTCGGGCTGACGGCGTGGTCCTGTTCTCTGGGCCGTGGAGGAGAGGTCAGCCCTACAGGGAGACACGCTCTCCCTCCACAAAGGCACAGTCATCTGTCCGCTCACGCCCGGAACGCTCCGTAATCCTCAGCTCTTTTTCTTTTTTCGCTGTCTTTTCCGTCTCAAGGGTTCGGAGCAGAGTTTCCTTTTTGTTTCTTGACCTTACACCGACCCGTGTCACTCCGCTTTAGCCAATGGAGAACGATTTTTGGTGTCGGCAGATTAAAATCAATTCGAATAGTTTATTTTGGGAATTTTATTTTGATATCTAATTTCTGTTTTTAGGTTTACTTTAAAATGACTCAGTATGATAATTTATTACTGGTTAATCATCATCATCACATTAAAAAATGAAAAAAGATGATTTTTTAAATAAAATAATTGTCTGCGAGCCATTTGCCGTCAACAAAAGAGCCGTGATTGTCCCGCGAGGGACGGGACCGCTCTCTTTCCCACCCCACCCCTCCTCTCCCTCCTCTGTCAGTACTGCCTCCAACCGTATTATTCATGTATCGGCTGCAGAGTCGCTCACCAGCGTCCGCAAGAGACTCAAGGCTCACTTGTTCAGAGTTCACCTGGCCTCTGCCGAGCCTCCTCCCTCCCCTCCTACGCGGCAACACCCCGCTCACGCACCTCTCGCCGCTGTACGTCCCGGTACTTAATGTACCGACTTGTTGTGTGTCCTACATCCTTGCACTTAAATATAGTACTTAGCACTAACTATAATCAGAGGTGCCACTGCATGCGCACCCGTCCTATCATTTTCTCGATGACAGTTCGGAGAGAGACAGACAGACAGACAGACAGACAGAGAGACAGGTAGGCAGACAGACAGACAGACAGACAGACAGACAGACAGACAGACAGAGAGAGAGGCTGTTGGCGATACTGGAGGGCTCAAGCGATCGGGCCCGTTCCCAACAGGAACCTTTTAAACGGGGTGCGCTTCGAACAGACACCGCAGTGTTTTGTGGAGTTTTACCATACCAACGTCCTCCCCCCCCCCCCCCCCCCCCTCTCCTCTCCTCAGGCATGTCCCGCTCCAGGGTGAACTACCGCAGTGGGCGGCGCGGCCCGGCCGCCTACCTGCGGCGGCAGGAGCGCATGTTCCGCATCTCCATCCGCCGCATGGTGAAGACGGACTCCTTCTACTGGACGGTGCTCAGCCTGGTGGCGCTCAACACCTTCTGCGTGGCCATCGTCCACCACAACCAGCCCGACTGGCTCTCCATCTTCCTCTGTGGGTCTCCCCTCCCTCCTCCTCCACCTCCACCTCCTCCTCCTCCTCATCCTTCTCCTCCTCCTCCTCCTCCTCCTCATCCTTCTCCTCCTCCTCCTCCCCATATGACCCATGTTAAGCAGAGCAATCTACATCCTTACATCGTCATGGCGATGTTACCATGGCGCCTGAGTAGTCTCTTAACAGTGGAGCTGAAGTGAGTGCTGCTCTCTCCTCCCCCAGACTATGCAGAGTTTGTGTTCCTGGGGCTGTTCCTGGCGGAGATGTTCCTGAAGATGTACGGCCTGGGGTTCCGGCTCTACTTCCACTCCTCCTTCAACCGCTTTGACTGTGGGGTGAGCGCCTCGCGGGGACTCAGTCCTGCGGGCTCTGAGGCCTCCCGGGAGGTCACTCTTCATACTCACGTACATTCAAACCTAGAGCCTAGCTCATGTGGCGAGGCGTCTGGTGCAGTTCATAACAGACCCTTTTGTTGAGTTCATTCAAAAAAGCAGGAATAATTCATTATATCAATAATGCATTTTATTTTCAGCACTCTCAAGGTACACAAAGACACTTACAACATACATTTTAAGACAAATATACCAAATACATTTTAAATAGAGGTAGGATGTATCTATACAGACACAAAACATACAAAACCGTGTATACATACACATTCAACCACTGCTTCCACTGCTTGTGTGAATGCAGGTGATTCATTTTAAATAGAGGTAGGATAGATACGGACACCACTCACACGTACCTGTGTATACGTACGTATACGTACATAAAGGTACACATACGTCCACACTCACAAGCTGTGCCTTGCGCTGTGTGCAGGTGATTCATTTTAAACAAAGGTAGGACGTATAGAGACACACACACACACACACACGTACCGGTGTATGCGTACATGTACCTACACATCCATAAGCTGCTGGCCGTGCGGGTGTCCTGCAGGTGATTGTGGGCAGTATCTTCGAGGTGGTGTGGGGATTCTTCCGGCCCGGGATGTCGTTCGGGATCAGCGTGCTCCGGGCCCTCCGTCTGCTGCGGATCTTCAAGATCACCAAGTACGTAGAGGAGCCGTCGGCGTTCTCTGTGTGGTCTATGTGAGGGGGAGGGGGGGGTCTCACCCCCTCACCCCCTCACCCCTCCAACCTGCTCGTCCATGACACAAATCTCGTGGAGGATGATTCAATGTTCACGTGGATCGTCGTTGATTTGTGAATTGGGACTTATATTATATATATATTCACAGTTGCTCATTCAATAGTTTAAGATATGCCGTAGGATGAAGTATTGAGCCCTCATTTCACGATTTCAGTGTCCTTATATTAGCTAGATAATGGGTTTCTCTCAGTAAGAATGATGTAACATAAACTAATAGATAAAAGATGATTTTCATGTTGTCCATATAAGGATTTAGTACAACTAATGAAGTCGTTTTATTTATATATATAATATAAAAAAATTAAAAATGTTAATACGTACGTCAATTAAATATATGCGTATATACATTTGTTATAAAGGTCATTGAAGTAATTTGAAAAAATATATCTACGTAATTTGTTATAAAGGTCATTTGAAGAAAATTTAAGAAAACAACTTAATATAAATATAAATCCGTAATACTCAAATATCGTACTTCAATCATCGTTGTAGCTCCTAGTACTCCTGCCGCCAGACGTTTACAAAAAATGCAAATCGATAAAATGTTTGGGGGGTTTCTCTCTCTCCTCCAGATACTGGGCGTCTCTCAGGAACCTGGTGGTGTCTCTGATGAGCTCCATGAAGTCCATCATCAGCCTGCTGTTCCTGCTCTTCCTCTTCGTGGTGGTGTTCGCCCTGCTGGGCATGCAGCTGTTCGGGGGCAGGTAGGCTGGTGGTGGTAGTGGTGGTGGTGGTGGTGGTGGTGGTGGTGGTGGTTGTTAGTGGTGGTGGTGGCTGTTAGTGGTGGTGGTGGTTGTTAGTGGTGGTGGTGGTTGTTGGTGGTGGTGGTGGTGGTGGTGGTGGTGGTAGTGGTTGTTAGTGGTGGTTGTTAGTGGTGGTGGTGGTGGTGGTGGTGGTGGTAGTGGTTGTTGGTGGTGGTTGTTAGTGGTGGTGGTGGTAGTGGTGGTGGTGGTGGTGGTAGTGGTTGTTGGTGGTGGTGGTGGTAATGGTGGTGGTTATTAGTGGTGGTGTTTGTTAGTGATGGTGGTGCCGCGCCTCGCCGCGCCGTCTCCCCTCTGCCGCGTCACCCGAGACGGCCGCGCCGTTTTGCATAATCATAAGAATAAACCGGAGAGACTTGTGCTGTGTCCGCCCCGGCGGCGGCGATTAGCGATGAGCTGATTGCCTCTCGGTGTATTTTTAAGCCACATATCTGAACACAAGTCATGGTTTATTTATTTTTTAAAGCGGTCGCGGAACAATGGTTCCTCCTGAAGCGTCTGTCTTTGATGAAGGGGGTGGAGAAGTGACACGTCTGGGTATAAATAGCTCTGTACCGCTCTTCCCCCTGTTCCTCTCACGTTTCCGTTGGTCTGCTCTCTCTCTCCCTCTCTCTCTCTCTCTCTCTCTCTCTCTCTCTCTCTCTCTCTCTCTCTCACTCTTGCTCTCACTTTCTCGCTCTCTCTCCCTCTATCTCCCCTCCAGGTTCATCTTTGAGGATTACACTCCCACCAACTTTGACACGTTTCCAGCTTCCATCATGACAGTGTTTCAGGTTTGGCTCCCACACGGACCCCCCCCCCTCTTCCTCTTCCTCCTCTTTCTCGTCCATGACACATTGTACCCTGGGAGATTCTCCATTTTTTTTTTTTTTTACACTCTGGGCATAGATTAAACAACACTCACTTGCACGCCAGTTCTCTCCCACCACCCCCCGTCCCCTCCCCCCTCTTCTCTTCTCCCTCCATCCTCCCACACATCCTCACGCACACACACACAGATGTGCGTGCCGATCAGGAACGGGCGTGACATGAATCAATCCAGGGCCCTTGAGATGGACCAGAATATAACTCCTATCAGGGCAGGAGTCAGCTGCAGGGTATAAGAGAGGGAATGATTAGAACGGAGGATATTTCAGTGGTACACTCTGCATGCTGCTTTACTTTCTATTTTCGGTTTCGGAAAAGTGGATGTCAATGGTTAATGGTTGGTGCGTTTGAATTCCCTCGCTGTGTTTTGTTTTTGCTTGTTTGCCCAGTGGGTTTTTATAGGAGACGAGTTTCAATGTGGAAAAAGTTCCATCAGGGGTGACCTCAACTAGGATTTTGCATCGCCGAAATCCGATTCACAAGGCCAGACCAATAGTCGACTGATCGTGGAATCACACGTGGCATCTTCTTTGTAAATGCACCTCAATGATACCAAATTTTTGGGTACTTTTTGCGTGGATCAAATGCTTGAAAGTGATCCATTAGCAGGGGTTCCCTCAGCTGAAAACCGAGAGAGCTCCTCCCTCTCTGCTTACGCACACTATTAACATCCGTTCCGGACAAAACATTGCTTGTAATCGCCGGCCCATTTCACAGATACCTATCAGTCTGGAACCTCTGTTGTCAACAATGTCTCTAGACTCAATTAGATAGAACCGACAACCAATCAGAGCGACTCAACGCGTGACACATCAGCGGAAGCCAGCCTGGATGTTAATGAAAATGCATCCGCGGCGCTCCAATAGCGCACTCTCCTCTGTACAGTCAGCGTGTGAAATCGTGTTAAATAAACCATCAGAAACTGACTGAAGGGGAGGGGGGGGCTGGCTGCATATGAAAGAGCAAATAGATTCGACTGGTTCAAAGGCTACATGATGAGCGGTTGACTGAGTACAAATCCAAAAGACATGGACGATGCGTGTCGGTGAAAATGCATTACGGGGTTCAGCTTGAGAGAATCATTTCCACCAGCGAGGGTGGTATGATCCGATGGGTCAGCTGCCGGTGATACAGCCCGCATTCGACTATTTTAGATCGTCTATGATTTCAAAATGCTGCCAAACTGTAATGGAAGTATCGCAGTATAGAACTTGTTTGGTTTTTCGAGGGTGTTTCTTGGGTTTCTAACCAACAAACAATGAGGACATTTTATTCAAAGCAAAAAACATAACACAGCAAATTGCAAACAGAAGATTCCCCCCGCCCCCACACAAAGAGTTGTGTAACGTATAGGCCTTTCCTGCTCCAAGCCAAACCATGCTGCGCTATCCCTGGCATCCTTACCCTCCCAGGGGAACACCCTCCTGTTACACACAACTTCCCCAACACGACCACTCCGCCAAACGCACACTAAACTCCATCTCATTTAAAACCGCTGAAGATTCGAGGTCCCCTCTAATTTCTGTTGTTTTCTAAACGGGGTAATATCATGCTTTTAAGACCTTTCCCTTTGCTTTAGGCTGTTATAGGACGTGGGTATGTATGTTTTACGCCTGCTAAGCTAGATGAATCTAAGTCCTCCCCAGGAGGCGAACGCCCCTCAATAAGTGCGTGAAACAGAACGTTAGCGCTCAAGCTTTGCTTCCAGTGTGACGTCAGAGCAGTGCAGTGGGCGGGTCTGAAGTGCAGAAGTCCCGCCTCCCGGGTACCCGGATTGTATACAACTTCTCAGGGGGGGCGAATTTGCTGACTACACGCGCAAAGCATTCAACCAATCGCAACAGAGTTGGGTGTGTTGACCAATCACAACAGACTGGGCCACTTGGGAGGAGGGCCTTACAGCGAGATGATACAAAACAGAACGCTTTTGAAAGATTTTCTGGTTTTGCAGCAATGTGTAAGAAACAGTGTGAGAATAATAAGGGGTATTTTTAACATACTGGCACGTAACCCTATTCTAGTAGTACCCCCGAATGCAATTATTAACCCTGAAAAAAGTAAAAGTGCAATTGGTGGTCCTCAGTTGCGGTAACGGTGTGTGGTGTGTGGCTGGTTGGTTACAGATCCTGACGGGCGAAGACTGGAACGAGGTGATGTACAACGGGATCCGCTCCCAGGGGGGGGTGCAGTACGGGATGTGGTCGTCCATCTACTTCATCGTGCTGACTCTGTTCGGAAACTGTATCCTTTCCCCCCCCTCCCCCCCCCTCCTTGCTGTCTGCGTTCTACTGCTGAGCTACCATAACCCCAAGTGCATTTACGTCAAATGCCCTTCTCAGCCACAATGTTTTTCTTAGCTAGCAATTTTATCGGATTTTGTCAGAAATTGTAAATCGTAAAGCTATCTTTGCTCTACACAGGGAATGGGTTAACCTAGCGGTTGTATGTGCTGGCCACCTGGTTCTATGGTCGTCCTTACTGTACCGACAGCGATGTATCGTTGTTCCTTCTTCTGAAATATGTGCTTATTTTAAGTGGCTTTGGATAAAAGCGTCTGCTGAATGACCCTGGATGTAAATGTAGTTGAATCGAACCAGTGGCAGAAATCCTCGTCCAAATGAGGCACTGGTCAAGGTGTTCCTACACATTCAAGGTACAAATGTGCTCCCGGTAAACCCAGTAGTGCTGTGGGATTCCTCGACTCCTGGAAACAGACACATTGCTCAACGTGTTCTTGGCCATCGCTGTTGACAACCTGGCTAATGCACAGGAGCTAACCAAGGTACTTTCTGTTTAATATCCATTACCTGTTTAATATCCATTACCTTTTGTCACCGCCATTGAGAAGATAATTGGTGACGATGTGATCCACCTGCGCCTTGTTCCTGTAAACCACTGAAACCTGTTGGTAATGGGTATATCTGTGCCGTCTTTGTCAGGATGAGGAGGAGGAAGAGGCGTTCTTCAACAGAAGATACGCTCGGAGCGGGGAGGGCTTGTTGTCTGAGTAAGTCGTCTGCAAGCATCTTGATACACGGACTGACGGCCGTTCACACATGCAGTCCAGTGACTAACACTTTTTGTAATACTAACAAATTAAAATCGCCCCCTTGGAAGACGGACAAACGATTTGAATGTTGAATATTCACCGCAGATTGACAAAACAAATGGATCTAATTCGCTGGGTCTGTGTGGGTTGATGCTGACACTGTGGTGATAAGAAATGTTGATCTTTACCAGGATTTCAGCGATGAACAGGGCTTCCACTGTAGCAGCTTTAGACATTGCGATAGAAATCATTCCACAGAGGTGTGTGTGTGTGTGTGTTTGTGTGAGAGAGTGTGTGGGTGGATGGGTGGGTGTTTTGGTTAATGCAACAGTTGGAAGTGTTCCACAGAATCTATAGTAACATGGCCACTTGAACAGATTAAAGGGAAGATACTGTCAGACTAATGTGCACGTGCGCGCGGCCGTGTGCACATTGCTTCAGCGATATTAGGACAACTCCTGATCTAAATGTGGAAGCCAATCATTTAGGGATAGCAAAATTGGGTCGGCGTCTTTGACGAGATTTGCCAACGAGCTAAATAGTTGACTTCACTGTTCCATAAATTAACTTGAGAGCAACTGTCTCCTTATCTTTGACCAATGGTGGTAAACACGTCTGAATGTGTCCCGGTCGCTGAACGCTACAAAGTGCGTTTGTCTCTCAGGACCGGACAGACTTTATCGACTGTCAGGTTTTGCCACTACTTGTCTTAGACCGTTACTTCTTGAAAATGATTGCCCTTCAGCTAGGCACTGAACCATTACACACTACACCAGTTCCTGCTAATAGCGGAACTTAAAGTAAAATAAAATACTGTTTTACCGTGTCTCACTTTGTGTGATTGTAATGGCGTGCATTAGCTTGAATTGTTACCTTGACTCGGTAGCTTCTAACTGTATCATTTGTTTGTTACATATTTGAATGTCTTGTTTGTGCCACAGCTATCACAGAGCATATTCTGACACCTTTTTGCAGTGTATTTCTGCTTCAATCATCTTGTCTTGTTATTCTATGCCTGTTTACGTGACACTGACCAAAAGGTTTATATTTGTAAAATATGGTCCTTGATTTTACTTGGACTTCTATTCACAGTTGCTATTCAATTGTTGAAGGTATGCTGTGTAAATACTCACACAGGCATGATGAAGTATTCAAACACAAATTTCACGATTTCAGTGACTTCTATTAGCTAGATATTGTGTTTCTTGCTTTTTCTCTTGGAATAACGTACCATTAACTAAGATGCAAACATTTTTACAACCAAATAATTTTCATCATAACCCCACTTTGCTAGATTTGTAGATCTGTACAAATATATTTAATAGATGTTATTGCAACTTTATTTACAGTTGCATGAACATACACATTATGTATTTTGGACAGTGTCACAACAAGTGTTCTGTGTATGTGAGAAAACACTAATGTCTTGTTTTCAAACGATCATTCATTGATTACATGGACCACCACAGAGTCTGAACACCAGTAAGTATCGCTGACTGCCTCTCCGTCACTCAGAATTCCTCTCTTGAGTTTCCCTGATGGATTAAAAGTAATCCCTTTGCTAGATTTTCTCTAATTTATTCCTGCACTTACCCCTTATGTGCTTGTGGTTTTCGTTATTTACTGCCCTACTAGTTTTTTTTGTGTTTGTGAATGAACATTTGAATGTATCTTTGAGCACTAATTATTTATGCATTTTTCCCATTTGTTAAATTATCATAGATGTCATTATACTTTCTATTCCTTTTAGTTCTAAACAAAAAATACATGATTTTGGAAACGCTGATTTTGATTGTGTTTGTTTGGTTTTCTAAACGCTATCCCATAATGCCGAGAGCCTGCGTGTCACTAACCCTACAAAGCGTTGGGCCCCTGGCCGCCCCCCCCCCAGTGACCCCCGTTGTGCTCTGCCTCTCAGGGGGAGAAGACGCCCCTACCTCTACAGGAAGAGGGCCATCCACCGGGGCCGGCCCGCCTTCCCGGAGGAGCCTGAGGCGGCGGCGGCGGCGGCGGCGGAGGAGGACCCGCCCCTCAACGCCGCCGGGGCCTTCCCCAACCGCCGCAACCGGCGGCGGAAGGTGCACATGTCCGTCTGGGAGCAGCGGGCCAACCAGCTCCGCAAGCGCCGGCAGATCGCCAGCCGCGAGGAGCTGTTCGGCAACCCCCCCGAGAACGCCGCCGAGACCCCCACCAGCGGGCACCACGTGCCGGCGCTATCCCCCGAGGTCAGCCCGGCCCGCCAGCCCGAGTCGCCCATGTCCGTGGGCATGCCCCTCCCGGAGCCCCCCATGTCGGTGGCCATCCCCATGCCCGAGCCCCCGGACTCGGAGCCGGCCGAGGACCGGGCGGGCGGGGCCCACCA
>JAOPUA010000161.1:3079287-3089321 GCA_027122455.1 Trisopterus luscus | reverse complement strand
GTGTGTGTGTGTGTGTGTGTGTGTGTGTGTGTGTGTGTGTGTGTGTGTGTGTGTGTGTGTGTGTGTGTGTGTAAGGGGAGGGGCGTGTCTTCATTTCCACCTGAGCTGGCCTCGGTGGTGTCCCATCCCGAATAGCATCGGTTTTACTTGGTTAGCATTCATTCAATTCAATGTTTCTGCTACTGACTTCACTGACCAAATTCCGTCAGCAAGAATTTTCATTGGTTCAGTGTGTGCGTGCTGTCTCAACTGGAAACATAACGTCGGTTATGTCTGCTAGACTTGCTCATCGCTGTTAAGAAAAAAGAAAATACTGAAAAAAAAACTAGAGCGACATAAAAAAGCTTTGCACTTTGTTGAAGTGGGTGTAAAATACTAAATTGTACACTGGTAGTGTTGAGTGATGTTATATTTCCCCGAAACCACAAGCCGCCATTCAGCAACAATGTATATGTAATGCAGAGTTAGGCTACACGACTCCTGGGCTACTGAACTCAATGGCATCTCTTTGAGTTTCATGGAGTCATTGAGTTTCTTCTATATATCATGGCCACACTGCTGCCCTGATGAAGTGCGAATCCAAAGTTGTGTCAAAAACAACTTTTACGATTTGAAGGATGACCCATTCAGCGTTTGAATTGTGAAAGGTAATGTACGTTACCCAAAGAGTAAAAAACCAAGCTGGTTCGCCGTTGCAAAAAGGGCTCAAACGCAGGAGCCGGGGAATCAGCTTAAACTGAATAACGCTTGCACAAATACTCATCGGATCCAGAGATTTGCACTTTACTTACATGACTATAATGGAATTCATAGATTAATATATACTTTAAATATCTTGCACTATCCATTGTATTGCTTTCCATTTTTCTTTTTTTTCCTTTTCATTGCAGACAGGTTAAGTGGAAAACCATCAATGGTGACAGTCATCCTGATGACCTATTTCATGAATTGTGTAATTCAGTAATAAGAGCGGGTCTGGTGTGTTTTGCTTGTGTGACCCCTTGTTGTGTTAGTGTCTGTACAGAGGGACAGAGGTTCGCTCCACTGTGACAGAGAGTCGGCTAGATCATGTGACAGGTCAGGCCATGTTCCAATCAAGGTCATGCAGCCTAGTGATTGTCTATGGGCTGCATCTTGGGTGTTTATTGGTTTTGTTGCAGTTCCCTGTTGCCCGTGGATCAGATTTAAACTGCAGTGTGCGTGGTTTCATTTCATGTGTGATGCTGTGTTCTGAGTTTCTTTGGTTGCAATCCTTTTTATTTTTATTTCCACCTTGTGTCTTGGCCAAGTGTTGAAGTTTTATAGACTCCATTGTGTATTTAGGAGACTAACCACTCTAACTCTTAATCTATATGCTACATATAGTTTTAGCATGACTATGCAAACCTCTGTCCCGAATGAATCTCTGAGAAAGAGAGTTGAGATTACACCTTTTCAGTCATGGGCTTTTCTATTTCAGCATTTATTATTTTGACTTTGGTTTGAAATCTCTGAAAATGTCCATGTCCATTTTGTTTTTTTGAAGTCTAACATGCCCTTATGTAAACAAAAATAAATCTGAAAGCACACGTTTTGTCTCACTAAATCATGGACACACGTTGTGAGTAGTCAAAGACGTTCAACAAATACAGGTTAACAGGTTAACAGAGAGAGGGTTTATAGAGTGCCATTGTTTCTCAGTTGAAAAGAGCCCTGCTTAAATCCCCCACCAACGCACAGTTTTCCCAATCAGTGTGTTACCGGCTACAGATCCCCCGCTGACCGTTCCAATCACACGGCGCTCCCACACTGTGACCGTCCCTCACTTTAAGTGATGGTCTGCTCATCTTAAACATATGCCTTGTAATTATACCACGTTTCTGATCGACTTGTGGGGACAGAGTTGCACTTTAGGTCGGGTCTTAACATTTCTCGATCTTTCCCAACCGCCATGCCACACATCTGCATGTTATTATCAGTAATTACACGATGCCCGTGTGTTCTTGTGATTAACCTGTGACTCAGTAAATCCGCTTTGCAGTGCATCAGTAGCCAGGGAATCTCTGCAAGCTGCGGCGCATGACGGCAGAGATTACAATTGGGCAACTTTTAGGGAAAGCAAAGCTTCTGAGGAAGGATTAATATGTTGGTGTTGCAAACACAATGGAATGTTCAGCGTATTACTGGTATACTGTTGTACAAATAAGGTAATGCAATTAAAAGGCTTCCAGAGCCCCTTAGTCATATAAGGGCCTTGCATTTGGTAATACAAAGGCTTAGCTTAGAGAAACTCTAGAAAACAGTAGTGCAATGCATTGAATTGAGTTCAACTTAGAAAACACTTTCATATGAATTCTTGAAGAGAAACTGCTTTGGCTTTCTTTTAGGGAGTCCAGATGAAAATGGTCGGCTACGCAAGCTATGCCAAAGGAAACTTTGAATGGATGCCAGCAGGCTATCCGCTATGTTTTGTTATATTGTAAAAACATGTTTTGATTTGTATAGTTTCCACAGATTATACATTGTTGATGTAATCCAAAAGCAGTGGGGGAAACAACTTGTGAACAACAAACATCCATTTATTTTCATCAGACTTGAACAATATACTTTAGCGGCTCTCAACCAACAAACAGTTATGCTTCGGGAAGTTATGTCCTAAAGAAATCAGAGAACTATCACAAAATGCTCCATTATATTTGAATCAAACAATTACATTAGAATCGACATGACCGCCACCAACCCTTGATCAATCAAGTCTCCCTCCTCAGAACAGTGACAGGCGTCGTTCCGTTCTTCCGGCGGGTTAGGGTTTGTACATCCCGTGGAACGTGACGGGCATGGTGCACTCCACCTCGGCCCGGGCGATCTCCGACAGGTCCCTGGCGTTCAGGATGAGCATGTAGCCGGGCCTCTGGGAGCCCGGGGCCACCACGATGGTGAGGAGCACCCCTGGGGGCCGCCACAAGCAACAAGCAACAAGGGTCTTAGTCACGGTGGGTCCGCTTTGTGAAGACTCAACCTTCATGCGAGATTTACGTTTACATTAAGGGCATTGAGCAGACGCTTTTATCCAAAGCGACTGACAATAAGTCTGTCAGAAGAAAGAACAATATAGCACTGTCGGTGCAGTAAGGATGTTCGTAGAACCGAGGGCCAATCACTAACAATCACTAGGTTAACCCGTTCCCCGTATACAACAAAGAGAGTTAGGATAAGACGCTACACGATGCCAAGTACTAGTTTTAAGTGCCAGTTCGACAACATACAACAATGAGTACATTCAGTGCCAGGACGTTACAACATACAATAGGTGCGTAGGAGGGGGGTGGGGGTAAGGGGGGGAGGCTGTGCAGGCAGTGAGTCTAGGTGTCTAGGTGAGCCTTCAGTCCTTTGCGTTAGTCCTGTTGCTGTTTTCCGTGGACCTACCGTCGTCCTCGTCGATGCCGTCGGGGGTCTGGACGAACAGGGGCTCGGAGGGGTAGGAGTCGGGCTCCTGCCACACCCAGGTCTCCTTGGTCTTCACGTTGAGCTTGACGATCTGTGAGAACAGCAGCGAAACCGTAGCAGTGACTGACACATGTGTAAATGGACTGCATTTATACAGCGCTTTTCTAACCAGTGACCCCTCAAAGCGCTTTTCAATATGGCCTGAAATTCAACCAGTCATGCACACATCCACAGGCGTCTCGCTCAGGGACACCTCGCCACTCAGCTAGGAGGAGCCGGGGATCGAACTAGCAACCTTCGGGTTACCAGCCGACCCGCTATGCCTCCTTGGGCCACATGCTGCCCTTAGGTTGTAGGTTGGTCCATTGAGCGCCATCACACTTGTGATCACATAGTTATGTATGTAACATATAGTCAAATATTATTATTTTCTTTTCTTATTAATAGTTAAAAGTACAGAGTACAGTTCAGTGTCCATCCTTACGTACCCTGTCAGGGATGAAGTGGTTGAGGCCCAGGCCGTAGGCGTATGTGTAGTTCTTTCCAGCGTACTTCTCGTAGTTGATCTGGGGGAACTCAAAGGCTAGTGACAACCACCGGGGTCAAGAGCACATAAAGAATACATACTCAAATTAACATTGCACTTTTACACACAGTTACACAATGAAAACTCACAAAGTTAGACAATAAAGTGTGTGTGTCTGTCTGTGTGTCTGTGTGTCTGTCTGTGTGTCTGTCTGTGTGTTTGTGTGTGTGCGTACCTTGGTTGGGCCCTGGTTGTGTGTGTGTGTGTGTGTGTCTGTGTGTCTGTGTGTGTACCTTGTATGGGCCGTGTGTGTGTGTGTGTGAGTGTGTGTGTGTGTGTGTGAGTGTGTGTGTGTGCGTGCCCGTGCGTGCGTGCGTGCGTGCATGCGTGTGTGTATGTGCATGCATGCGTGCGTGCATGTGTATGTGTGTGTGTGAGTGTGTGTGTGTGTGTGTACCTTGGCGGGGCCCCGAGAACAGCACCTCAGGCTCCAGCCAGATGGTGCCGTCGGAGTGCATGACGGCAGTGGCGGTGGTGTAGGGCAGGCTCACCAGGTTCTTGCCCTGCTCCTCCTGCAGTGGTCCGCCAGCAACCAGGGGAACAGGGTTAGTGGTTCAGTGTGACGCCGTGGGGTCTGCCCACCGGTCGATGCCGGGGCTCTGAGGGACCCACCTTGTGGATGTCCAAGGGGATGACGTATCGCCGCACTTCCGGCTGCGGCGCCATCATGGCCGCCTTCTTCACCTCGTCCCAGTTGGCGCGCAGGTTGGCCAGCCAGAGGTAGTTGTACACAAACTCGAAGCTGCAGCATAAAAAAGGGGTTAATTAAAAAAAGGCACAAGATCGAACTAAGACATCAAACATTTCTACTTATAATGCGATTGTTAATGTTGTATGTTGTGTTAATGTTATAATCCGAATGGAAACCGTGAGTCTTTGGGTTTTTTTTTACCCATCAAAAACATTGAGGAAAACACTAATGACTGTCATGATAGATTCCATTGATTACCCTTTCCAGGCGCACACGTCCACCACGACAAAGCCCTCGTCTTCGTAGGTGTTGATGTGGTGGAAGAGGCCAATGGGGGCCGCCCTGAACTTGTGGTCGATGTACTCCCCGGGGTCTTTGCTGGCCAAGTGGAACCAGGTCTGTGAACACAGATGGACGGGCGGTATGACGTCTCTGACTGGATGGTAATAACACCGTGTAGGAGGGTGACACATTGGCCTACATTGGCTACACACGAACCACGACCAATGAGCGATCTGTGGATCAGTGGGTTTGTACGGAGGTAACGCACCCCGAGGGTTTCGTTGGACTCGAAGCAGTCCATGTAGTTGGACCCCCGGATGCTCCAGGCACTCAGGAACTTCAGCAGGTTGATCTTCACCGGCGTCTCCACGAAGACAAAGTAGTTGTCGGACATGCCGAAGCTGGGAAAGCGGAAAAAATACATGATGTCAGTTAAATAAAGTGTGAGAAATCGACCACGTTCCACACACACACACACACACAAGTTCACAACCTCCTGTCGGAGTGTGTGTGTGATGCAGGTGTTACACACCTGTGCACATAGGAAGGCTTGAAGCGCTCAGCGCTGGGGAACTGAACCACCACTTTGGACTTCTCAATGGGATCCGATTTATCTAAGAGAGAGAGAAAATAGTATTTCGATACATGTAAGAAACAATATAATATATAAGTAATGATTATTATTATGATGGTTGATGGCCTATTTAACTAATCAAAGACCTCATCCTCTGCCCTCCCCAATACATTACACATAAAAGTGGCTTAAACGGCTTAAACGAGTGGAAGCAGCAACGAGATCCACCTTTCTGTGTGGGGGGCATCCGGACGATGTTGTAGGCCAGAGTCGCTCCTTTCCCCATGCAGTTTCCAATGTTGTACACGGTTCCATCTCTCTCAATGTGGGGGTGGGCGGTCAGTCCGTTGACGTTGACATAGTTGCACAAATCAACCTGCATGGAAATAAAAATACTCTCTGTATAATTTGTGTCATTTTCCATTTGTGCAATGTATGCTACTAAGCAGTCTACGTTTCAAAAATAAGATGGCTTTGGGTTTTCTGGCTAAATATACTGTTGGGCAATTGCACTAGTCCTTAATCCCTAATCCTGATGTGAGCGTGCTAAAGCTTTATTTAAAGAAAAACAGAGAGCGTTGGACCTTCTTGGTGGTCTCAAGAGTGTCCGTGTCGACTTTAGTGATGAAGTTGGTTTCTGTCACAGCGTAATAGTCCTCGCCGATCGGGTAAACGTTCACCAGGCAATTATCTGTCACCTCCACACCCTTGAAGTAAGAGAAAAACCTGCAGAACGAAAGACAATCATTTACTTTTAGAGCCTTCAGCAGACGCTTTTATCCAAAGCCACTTACAAATAAGTACATTTGTCAGTAGAAAGAGAAACAACTATATATCACCGTCAGTACAGTAAGGATGATCCAAGAGTGCCAAGAGTTAACAATCACTAGGTTAACCCATTTCCCGTATACAACAAAGATAGCTAGGATAAGACGCTACACAACTTAGTACTATAACTAAGTACGAGATACAATAAGTGCACCTGTACTCTATGCAGAGTCCAGGTGAATTCTGAACAGGTGATCAGTTTCAGATTCATAGTTTATAATTTATAATGATATACAGACAGAGAGAGCAAGCCTTGTTAGCTCTGTGCATTTAGTACAAACTCATAAAGGTATTATATAAAGGTATTATGAGGACAAAGATGGCAGATTCTTGGTCTAATGATTATTCTTTACTTAGTAGGCTATAATGAGGATTTTACTTTTGGCTCATATGAAAACAAATTAGATTGTGTTTATTAGAAAGCCCACCTGGAGAAGATGTTTTTACAGGGATCGGGATAGGCAAAGGTGCCAAACTCAGTGATGACCACGCGCTTCTCTGTGATGGCTCGTACATATGCGTCCGTTTTGATAAACCTAGATGTACAGTAGATGTGGAGGTAAGAAGAAATATGTTTTCACATTTGTTTTCATTGATTTCAACAGCATCCAACTGTGTGTAACTTTATAAATCTCTAGTCTTACTTTCTAAAGTAGGTGACCTGTCCATTCTTGAAGTCAAATTTGTGCATGAGTGCCTGGCCATCAAACAGGTGATAGAAAGGCTCATCTCCGACCTCAAAGAGACCAGGTCCCAAGCGCAGAAGACTCCCTCTTAGGAAGGAAGGAATTCTCCCTGTCAAGTGCATACATCAACATCATCCACAAATAGCAGGGAACAGCGACAGAAAGCCAATTCATTTAAATACAAATTCATATTTCACCCAATATTTTGGATACATCTATGCATCCAATATAGGGTTCTCAATGGTTTGTCTAAATGTGTGTGAGACACACACACGGTTTATAGACACATGACCACTGGGAGATGCCCACACACCTGTGATGATCGCTGGAATAGGCTCAGACAGCTCTTCACAAGTCTCAAAGATCTTTTTGTAGCTCCCCGCTGGGTGTTCGATTCTGAAATGTCAACACGATGAGAGCATTGAAGCGTAAGGAGATTTCCATCCTTACAGAACGTTTTTCTGTGTGTCCAAAAGGTTGTGTTTTTAAACAGGTCACCCAGTTCATGTTTCCTCAACATGGCTATAAGGTCAAAGTAACCAATATAACCTTTAAACATCCCATGAGTATTAGCTATTCGGCTTCAAATCCACAGAGCCTTCAAGTCACCGGGAAAGGAAAGGATTAATCAAAAACATCGACAAAGATCAAATCAAGTTTCCAGCCATTTAAACCAAAGTCACAGCTCAAGAAAGTGTTGCATTTTAGATTGAGGTAAGGTTTAGAGGGTAAACCTTCTGATAATCTCACAATGCAACCAATGTTCAAAACTGCAATCATTTTAACAATTTATGTCATGCAGGTAGGCATCTACGATGAATGAGATTATTTGGAAAGTAAAAAATAAATATATTTTTTATGTGCTCAATATTCCCAATGTTACACTCCATCTCTAGCAGCTCCTATTAAGCCTTCAGTGTTGTGAGCACTTGAGGCTGTGTTAGGAATACAACGTTAGGAAGAGGAATCCAAACTCACCTGCTAACCATGGCTTCGTCCTCTGTAATCACACAAACACAATCAAATAGTCTCTGCTCAGTTTGGATATGGAGGTCTCTGACTGCCCCTCTGATGAAGGTAGGCCCACATAGGCCTATTTTATAGGGTACCTTTACTCTTTGGAATCCCTGTATTAAGGCCGGCCCATTGTGCAGTAAACCATCCTACCGGCCAATCACGTTGCATGGTGTGATTGCTCAAACAGATTCCATTGTGCCAATATCCTTCTATAGCTGCCTCTATGGACGACCCTCTGGACGGATTTATTCAAAGTTTTCCCAAGTTAGAACTCAATCTTGCAAATGTGTGGCAATAACACTCGTGATTGAATGTGTTATGCAGACGTGGCCGGTAGGCTGAAGTTTAGCTTTCACAAAAGTGACGTAAGGGGCATTGATTCTTACACTACTGTTTGAAAGGGTAATCCTTCAAAATGGAATTAGTACAGAACAATGGAAGTTACTTTTAGGCAGAGTGATGATAAATAAATAAACAGTTTAAGAAAGCACGCAGTATTTTGAAAGAAAACGCTCTCTATAAACTGGAGACCAAAATAAACCTGGATTGTATTTCTTCATTGTGAAACCCAGGGAGCTCGCATTTTCTCGTCTCATTACAACCGTAATCCAGGTACAAGGATTATGACAACACGGAGCGAAGACAAGAGCTGCATTGTGTGAAAGTCTTCTGCGCAATAATAACACCATTAGTAGTAAAGGGTACCGTGTCTCAAGGTTTTGAATGGACCACTAAAGCACATGTGTGATCTCTAAACCTGGGACTAATCAATCATACACAACAAGTATAGCTGTGGTGGTTATTTCAAAGTGAGACATTTTATATTTCAGAGTTTTCAAGAACACAGATTGATCTTTAGATTTGTTTGCAGTGATTATAGTCAATGTAAGGAATGTCCGACCCAGACTCATATAGGCCTAATCCACTAAAATCGGTGATCCTAATCTCACACATTCAGTTGTACTTAAATTGTGTCGAAATATAAGCAAAGTACAGACGGGATAAATTCATCTATAGGTCTAGCCACCGTCCAATTGACTGGCAACCCAAAGGGCCCTAAACCCTTTAGTAGGCTATATGAATCAAACCCTATGTGACTAGCCATGCATGTTGGAACATCATTCTATCTAATCCCTCAGAATGCCATAAATGCGAGTCTCTAATGTAATGATATCTTTATAAAGCCAGCATATTTTCACATAACATCAACGCAAAATATAGCCCGACTGTATAGGGAGAATAATCTAGAATTGTAGTTACCTAAGTACATAAGGGACATTTTCCCAACGTTTTTTTTCTTTTTCCATTTTGTTGACATTTGGGCAGTTTGGCTAAATTGAAAAAGTGTTTTGTGTATGATATGATTTGTATATGATAATGTTTCCCATACTACTGCACAAGTTACACAACTACCATTCTTGACGCTACTCTGGTTCATCAATTAAAAAAAACATTTTGTGCGAAGGCTCGAGCGACCTCTGCTGGTTAATTAAAAATCAGTCCAGGGACAAAACAATGTACTGTGATACGGGTAGACATCATTGTAATGGCCATATTGTAAATACAAAAAATATTGTATTGTAGATGTTGTCAACAGTCTGACCATCTCTGCCTCTTTATAGCAGTGTGTTCATTGTCTTTAAGAATTTTTTTTTTTTACATTTTTGGGGATTTAACCGACGCTTATATCCAAAGCAACTTGCAGCCATTCATGCACACATTCACACACCGACGGCGGAGTGGACCACGCAGGGCGTCAGCCAGCTGGTCAGGAGCAGTCGGGGGGAGGCGTCTCGCTCAGGGACACCTCCACACTCAGCTGGGAGGAGATGGGGATCGAACTAGCAACCTTCAGGTTACCAGTCATGTGCTACATCGAGATGTGGAACAGCTTTCTCCTCCTGAGGAGGAGAAATGTTCCTCATCATCATCGTCTCTCCGGGG
>JAOPUA010000161.1:2802545-2813818 GCA_027122455.1 Trisopterus luscus | reverse complement strand
GCTCCCCTTGTGGCTATGTATAGTATTTACGAATTATATGTTTGGTCCTACTCCTAGTGGTTAAGTGAGGGAAATACAGCTTGTGTTCTTAAAATACGTAACAGGTACTTATTTTCTTTCCCAGTAGCAATTCTATATCTAATGATAGTGTGTGCATGTGTGTGTGTGTCTGTGTGTGTTTTCAGATGGCCGTGGACAGTGGTAAGACCATAGAGCTGGCAGCACTGGGCCGGCCCTTCAGTCTGGGGATGCTCTACGACTGTCGCAGCGACTCACTGATCCCCGGTAAATACAATATAACACAATATTTTTGAGTGGTGTTTTGGGTGAAGCCTATGGATCAAGAGCAAGCAAGATGTTAACCATTATTCAGCCAGGTATATAACAATGTGAGATTAAACATTTACATTACATTCACATTGAAATGTTGGGGCATTTAGAAGACGTCTTCGTCCAAAGCAACTTACAATAAGTACATTTTTCAGAAGAAAGAGAAACATATCTCTGTTGGTACAGTAAGAATGTTCATAGAACCAAGTGCCTACAACTCACAATTGAAGGTTAACCCATTCCCAGCAACAATGATAGCTAGGATTAGATGGTACACAATGCTAAGAACTATTTTTTGTACTTTTAGTACTTTTGTACTTAACGTCTCTTTTTCAAGGGTGATCGTACAGCTTTCATATGACAGCATTGGCCTTACTAGGAAGCCATATGATGATATTGGTTATCCAAAAATGTCTATCTTTTGATGTATAGCAGTTACTATTCTGATTTGTTGTCTTTGTCTTCTTTTGAAGCTCTGACACTTTGGGACCGGGAAGCTTTAGAAAAAGAAACAAAAGAAAGACCCCAACCCAACAGTGACTTTGAGATAGTTGCATCTGACTCCATCGAAGACAAATTTTCTGCATTGAATGTTGATGCTTCACTCAAAGCCAGTTTTCTGTGTGGACTAGTTGAGATAGAAGGCTCTGCTAAATTTCTCTCAGATTCTAAGATTTCCAGAAATCAGGCTAGAGTGACACTAAAATACAAAACCACCACCAAGTTCCAACAGCTGTCAATGAATCACATTGGCAGAGGTAATGTGGAGCATCCATATGTGTTTGAGTCAGGACACGGAACACACGTAGTGACAGGAATCCTTTATGGAGCACAAGCCTTCTTCGTGTTTGACCGTGAGGTGTCAGAAAAGGAAGATCGGCAAGACATTGAGGGCAATCTAAAGGTGCTGATCAAGAAGATACCCACCTTGAAGATAGAAGGTCAAGGTTCTCTGAACATGGCAGACAAGGACATTGCAAATGTTGACAAGTTCTCCTGCAAGTTCCATGGGGACTTTAACCTTGAAAAACACCCTGTGTCTTTTCATGAGGCAATAGAAGTCTATCAAAGCCTACCTAAGCTAATGGGAAACAAGGGAGAGAATGCAGTGCCTCAGAAGGTCTGGTTAATGCCACTGGCGAATCTAGATTCTGCTGCTGCTCAACTGGTTAGACAGATAAGCGATAGATTAGTCAGGGATGCTCAGAATGTCCTGGAGGACCTCAGCGAGCTGGAAAGGAGATGCAACGATGCAGAAAGATGCACAACAACCCAGCAATTCCCACAGATTAACAAAAAGGTGAAAGCTTTCAAAGAACTGGTTTCTCAGTACAAACTGGGGTTCCAGAAGATGATGGCAAGGAAACTCCCATTGATCAGAGGAGGAGGAGAGGAGGAAAGTGTTCTCGCAAAGATCTTGAAAAAGGTACATTCTTCTCCATTCAACACTAACGACTTGCATGAGTGGATGGATTGCAAGGAGACAGAAATCAAAATCATCAGCTCTCTGATTGCCAAAATGCCCAACATGACAATTGTCACCAGTCGCAGCACTCTGCACCATGAGATCAACAGTGGAGATGTCAGACATACTGTGTGCTTTTCTTTTACTTCGCTGGAAACCCCAGAGCCTTACCTTTCAGCTCTGTCAAACTACTTGGATGAAACCAAAACAGACAACATGCCATGTGCTTATGATGTGGAAAAGGAACAGTGGTTCTTCTCAAATGAGGTAATGGACAAAGTGCAAGAGAAAGTAAAGCTCTTCAAAGATTTTGCAGAAGCCAACAAGGAGAACAACAGCATCAGGTTTCTAACAGCTGCGATAAAAGATGATGTGAAGAAAGGTGCAACGCTCCACCTCTACAAGGATGGCTCCTTAGCCACTGACAACTTTGAACCACCCTCGAAGCCAGAGATGAATCCAGGTGACATTACCCATAACAGTATAACACTGAATATTTCCCCACTTCGATTTGGAGGGACAACTGCCACCGACTACACTGTTGAGTCCTGTGTCCATGGAGACAGTGTTTGGCATCCACAAATGGAGTGCAAGGCTGGAGATGTCACAGTGTCCGGCTTGAAGATTAATGAAAATTATCAGTTCAGGTGTAGAGCCAAGTGCGCAGTTGGCCTTGGTCCGGCCTGTGAAGGAAGCACTTTAATTAAAACTTTACCATCCAGTCCTCCAGAAAAACTACAAGTGGAATGTTATCCTACAGAGTTATCAGTCAGCTGGGAGAAACCAACTGAGCTTGGATGTGGAGTGGAGATTGAACATTACATCTTAGAATATGCTGAAACATCTCCAGGAGTAAAACCTGAAGAGTGTATATGGAGCAAACTAACATTCACAGCCAACGAGTCACAACAAGTTATTTCAGGGCTGCAGCCTTCAACGCGATACACTGTCCGAGTCAGATGTGACTGTGGAGTTGCTGGCAATGGCAAAGAGAAATCTGTAGTTGTGTGCACAGACAAGAAGGGATTTGAGAGACTGGCTGAATCAATTAAAACATCAAGCCTACTAATGAAATCTGGTTCTCCTTCAGTTTTCAGGTTGCCCCTGGAGAAAAACAATATTGGGATAGATGGATGCAAGAGCTTCACATTTGGCCAAGACAGCCTGAGGCGAAATCGCACAGTCATGTTTCTGGGGGCAACAGGTTCAGGGAAGTCAACTCTGATCAATGGAATGATCAACTACATCCTGGGCATAGATTGGAAAGACTCTTTCCGCTTCAAACTCATAGATGAGGACCAGTTGAAGTCACAAGCAGAAAGTCAGACAACCCACGTTACCACCTACAAAGTCAACTACCAAGATGGCTTCCGAGTTCCTTATTCTCTAACCCTTGTTGACACTCCGGGTTTTGGCGACACAAGGGGGATAGAGAGAGACAGAATGATCACAGAGCAGATCAGGAGACTCTTCACCTCAGCAAAGGGAGTCTGTGAGATAGACGCAGTTTGTTTTGTCACCCAGGCCTCTCTAGCAAGACTAACAGCTACACAGAAGTACGTCTTTGATTCGGTGCTGTCCATTTTTGGTAAAGACGTGGCAGAGAACATTTGCATGCTAGTCACATTTGCAGATGGTCAGCAGCCTCCTGTTCTCGAGGCGATCAACGCTTCTGAACTTCAATGTCCTAAAACCGACATAGGATTTCCAGTGCACCATAAATTCAACAACTCTGCACTCTTTGCTGACAATAGATCTGTTTGTGACAGAGCTGATGAAGACTCTGATGAAGATATGGAGGTTGACAACTTTGATGCAATGTTTTGGACCATGGGGGCCAAAAGCATGAAAGCATTCTTCATTGCCCTGGACAAAATGCCCACCCGAAGCCTGCAGTTAACCAAAGAGGTTCTCAATGAGCGAAGGCAGCTGGAGGCGGCTGTGGAAGGACTCCAGCCCCAGGTACGGGCGGGGTTGGCGAAACTGGAAGAGATCCGATCAACACAACAACAGATCGAAAAGCACAATGCCGACATCACTTCCAATGAAAACTTTCAAATTGAAGTTGAAATCCTCAAGCCTGTTAAAATAACGCTTACCAAAAAGGGAGAGTACATCACTAACTGTCAGCAATGTTCAGTTACCTGTCATTACCCCTGTGCCATAGCAGACGATAGGGAAAAGAGTGGTTGTGCGGCCATGAGGGATGGGAAATGCAGGGTTTGCCCTGGAAATTGTGACTGGAACATACATTTCAACCAGAAATACAGATGGGACTACATCAAGGAGAAGCAGATGAAGACCGTACAAGAGCTGAAAGAGAAATATGAAAAAGCCACGAAGGGGAAGATCACAGTCCAGCAACTGATTGAAAACCAGGAAGAGGAGATTGCCAATCTGCAGGATGTGATAATGTCCCTGATGGACACGTCGTCTGGCTGTATAGCTCGGCTGAAGGAGATAGCTCTGCGGCCTAACCCGCTGAGCACGCCAGAGTACATCGACCTGCTCATTGAGGGAGAGAGGTCAGAGGGCAAACAGGGTTACCTGGCACGGATTCAGTCCCTGGAAACAATGAAAGGAAAAGCCCAAATCATAGCCAAGGTTGCCAAACGAGAGAAGCTCACAAAAACAGAGGAAGAATTCTTGGTGGAAAGACAGAAAAGGCAAGAGAAGAAGGGATTGGTTAACAAACTTTTGAATTTCATGGGATTTTAAAAATAACAATTGATTTCCAGTGGGGATGGGCAAAGCATTTTTTTTTGTTTCAACATCAGGGAATGGGAATGGGTTAACCTTCATTATTAGTATTAAAATAAACAAGTATGATACTTTTATAGTTTGTTTGAATAATAACAGCAATTATAAAGCTCATGTGTTATTTTTGATAGTTTATAGTAATGTTGGTCATCGCCTTTGTTCAATTCACATCTCCTTGTTTTTGCTCCTTACGTTCATGTTTGAGGTATTAGTTTTGCCACAACTTTGTATCGAGTTGACGCCTGTAAAATGTTTCTCTTCATCAATCCACCCATTCCTAATTTCCACAGTAGGGTTTCGGAGCAATTAGTCAACATTACAGTGAATGGCATCCTTCTTTGTCTGGTAAATGAACTAATTTAAAGTTTGATCAATGATATAAAAACACAGATGTGTTGATGAAAACCGAGTAATGAAATTATGATGAATAATTTTTGTGTGTCCTCTAACATGAATACAGGAAACAAGAACAGAGGCTGTAAAACCAACATTTACAAAAGTATAATCATAAGCTGTATACTTGCTATTTGTCATCTTACTCATTACTCAAACAAAACATCATTAAAGATTGAATTGAATTGAACTGAATTGACTCAAGCCTTTTTTGGGTTCTATATTAATTAAAATTGTGTGTTTTCTTAAATATTTAAAGATTATTCACCTTTACTGGATCGGTAAAGAGTTCAATTCCCCTTTAACTCTTTACCGACCCATGTTCCGAGTTGTACGTTTAAAGCGGAGATATTATACCACCAGGTGTGAGTGTGATTAGCCATTACAATCAGTTTTGAAAATGTGCAGCTTCTGACATCATAGTTGGGCTTATCCACCTAGATGTGTGCTGGATAGATCAGTCTACCAGCTTACCCAATAGACTCTAGCAAACATTACTCATTTATCCGTCATACATCTAGGTGGACACGCCCATGTGTGATTTCAAAACGGCTTGTAATGGCTAATCACACTTACACCTGGTGGTATAATATGTCACCTTTAAACTTGGTCATGAAATTACCAGCAGGGGGCAACAACAGTGTGTTATTTTTGTATGAACAGTGTGAAAATGTATTATATTGCCTCCAGAGAGCTGTGCTGGTGTTGGCTGAGCCTTGTCCTGTTACGTTTGCACCAAACATTGAACTCTAGAGTTTTGTTAAAAACATTTTTTGAAAAGCTCTTTCTTGGTCTGATCTGTCAAACCTTTGCAAAATAACAGGTTGAATGTATCAAATAATGTATTTAATGTATCAATCACTCCAATTGAAGTTAAATGAGATTATGAAATGGAATGACACATTATCAATCATACCAAATGTACTTAATAAGCAAAAACTAGACCAAATGATTTTGAGGGAGTTTTATTGACTCACTCAGTGTGGGTTGAATATGAAACTTACTGAACACCACAGATTTGGGAATTGAAAACAGGCAGTTAATTAGTACAATTGTAAACCAACAGTTACTACAAGTGTAGTTAAATTCAAATGAGTACCACCACAGATTTGGGAATTGTAAACAGGCTAACAGGTCACTTACTGCAAGTGTAATTGAATGTAAAGTAAGTCGAACAAAAAATATGAATGTTGACATACTGTGGGCAAAACCTTTCAAAATCAAAGTAAATTAAAAAAAGAGAACATGCGTTAATGCATCAATTTGTATTAATCACTTTAAAATAAGATTGCGTTAACGTGTAATTAACACGTTAACTTGCCCAGCCCTATATATATAAATGCAAGGGCTGTCAAAATGTTTTATCGCGATAAATCGCATAGTATTGGGGAGTTAACTCGCAATTAATCCCACTTTTAAGATTCAGGTGGAAATTCAGATAAAATTCCATTTTAAATTCACTCCAATTTAAGTTAAATGAGATATCAAATGGAATGACACATTATCATTCATAAAAAATGTACAAAACAGTGTGGGTTGAATATGAAACGTACGGAACACCACAAATTTGGGAATTGTTAACAGGCTCTCACTTACTTTGTAAGTGTAATTGAATATAAAGTAAGTAAAAAGGTTAAAAAAGTTTTGATATGAATGTTGACACACAGTGAAATGAAAAGTGAGAACATGCGTTCATTTTTATTAATCGCGTTAAAATAAGATTGCGTTAATGCGTTGTTATTGTCTAGTATTGACAGCCCTAATAAATACACATTTTGTATGGAACAGGGCTCACAGTGATGATTTAATTTCATACAAAGTCAAACATTGCACCTTATGTATATAAAACTGTAACATAAACCCTCACTGTAATAACTTGACTAATTGTATATAATATAACACATATATTCTTAAATATATATTTATAACAGCCGTCACTTTACATACTTACTTATCTTATTTGTTCTTTTTTAATTTTATTTTTTATTCTATTTAATACTATCTTATTTTGTTATCTTAAATAATTGTTCTGTGTTGTTATGTTATTGTTATGTTCAGGTTTGTTTAGGTTTGCCCAAGTTATGTTATGTGTACACTGCGAGCCAAGAAAAGCCGGAGTCGAATTCTTTGTATGTGCTACATACTTAGTGAATAAAGATGATTCTGAATAAAGATGATTCTGATAAAAGCTTTACCATAGACATTGGCGACAGGAGTTTACATCCTCAATGTTTTCTTGGTTTCCCTTTAGAGTTCTGTTAGTATGAATTTGTCAAAGGAACATCGGTATGGTGTGGCTTTACTCTGTTGTGGAATGTCCCCAACACAAAAATATACCCCATGCAGCCCAGATCTGGCACTAGCCTCCACACATTTAACTGTATGCATGAAATATAAATTAAACAAAATACCAGAATCTACTGTATACCGGGTAGGAGGTAGAAAATGAGCATTCCGTTTAACACCGATAGGCTATTACAGTGGTGAAAGCAGTCAGAAGACAGACATGATAAAATAAAACTTCTCTAAAAAATTATCTCCCTAAGGCCCCGTCCAAACAGATTTTTTGGTGAAAACACCAGTCTTGTGCGTTTGGGCCAACCGTACTGATGGATCCGGCGTTTTCAGTGGCCGAAAACTCACTTTTTTGAAACCAGGTCCCAGGGTGGATAAGATAATAAGATAAATAACAGCCCTATGCGTTTGCAGGTTGAGATTCTTGTGGACGCCAGATTCACAAACAATGACGTCATTGCCCCCCCACCAGGAGAGGAACATTGTGCCTCCTTCTAAACGTTCAAACTTCCGGGAGGTTCGGAGGTTTCGACCGTAAGCTTGTCACAACAATGGATGCCCATTTCACTGTCATTACATTGATAGACTAAAGTGAACTTGCAGCAAGCATCAAGAGGCTAACTTAACACTTATTTTAACAATTGCATTAAGATACATTATAGCTTACAATTATAAACAACCCCCAGATAAATTCTCGCTAATGTTCAAACCATCACAAGCAGTTCTAATAACTGATTCATCTGATTCAGCAAAGAAGAGTAAAGAGGCCCCTGCAGGCATCCATACTTGTTGTAGTTATGAAGTCTAGTCTCAAGAACGATTTTATGTCATAGCCTATGCACTTTTGAGGAGTGTTTCTTGAACGCTCTTATTTCGGAAGAATGGAAGGTTTACGCAAAGACACGTAAGAGCTTCCGAACCTCCGAGATGTTTTGAAGGCGGCATTAGAGTTTGATTGTGTTTGTTGTTTTGTTTTGTTTGATTTGATTGAGGATTAAAAAACTACTTTCTCCGCCTCATTTTCTTTTTTCATTGGTGGAGAACCAGCACCACACAGTAGCCTTGAATATGTACTACACCGTTTCTACAGCTAGATACATTTTGGCAATGAGTCCACGCAATAGATATACACAATAAAGGAATACAGAGGTGAAAAGATTGTTTTTGCCCGTGTGGATGGGGCCTAAAACATAATGGCACAACACAAGCATCACCGTGACCAACATCCCTTCATTTTGCATTGCAGTTGCATTGAGGTTCAGTTTGAATTTGAATAACAACTCAGGAGTAGTTCATGTTGGGGGATGGGGGATATTGGTACGTTGAAATGTTTCGTTTGATAAAAGGTAAGACACCAAGTCACATACTTATGTATCTGTACATATGCAACCTTTGCATGGCCAAATATATGGTATATTGATGTGTATTCTTCTGACATGCGCTACCATCACTCTTCACCTGAGCAGCAGAGGGCGCCGTTTCCCATTTTAATAAAACACCAGAATTGTAACATTATTGATATGAGGACATGCAGACCTTTCTGAACAAGGTTCTTTAACTAGATGCTCTGAGGCAGATGGAGCGACTGCCGCATCCTGACCAGAAACACATTCAATTTATTTTAATTGAAACAGTTTTGTTTCAATTTGTTTGAATAGCTAAATGGTATTTTCCTGTCCTCTGTCATAGTAAAGGGGTTCAATAGGGGGTTAATCTATTTTGGCCTGTGAAATATGAAGCATCTATGTGACATAACACTCACAATAGTGTGACATTACAGAAAGCATAAAGATTGTCTTATCCCAGGAGATTGTTAAATATCATCAATTGTTTAATATTTTCTTGGATATTTGATTAATGTTGTGTTTTGTTAACCCCAACAACACACACACAGGGCCGGCCCAAGCCTTTTTGCGGCCCTAAGCAGAATTTGTTTCAAGCCTTTGGTCGCCCCCCCTCCCACCACCGCGGAGTCATCTGTGCTATGATTATTGACACAAACGGCACACCATGTCACATTATAAATTGCATTAATACAGGAATGGATTGTGAACTATGTCCCCCTGGGCAAAGAAGCATAAAGACCCCCCTCCTCCAATTTGTGCAAAAGTGGGTGTAGATGAGGGAGTGGGGTGGGTCTGGGGGCCCTCCCCCAGAACTTTTTAAATTTGTAGATGATAGATGATTTCCCATATTCTGGTGCATCTTGGGGGTGGCCAGCTGGAGATTGGCGATACTTTAATTTGTTCAGATTCATAGTCTATAACCTGACTTGCAGGGCCTGCACAAGCAAACTGATATAGCACTGGGTTTAGCTGCCCCCAAACCATAAGTTTGAAATCCCAAATCTATTTTAAACTCATGAAAAACTAAGTGTGGTTTACTGAACTTGAATTAGGGAATCAGGGGGCCCCAAGCGGTCGCTTAGTTTGCTTATGCCTCGGGCCGGCCCTGCACACACACATGCACACACCAACACACACACACACTGTCACAAACTCCTCCTAGCCTTCTCTCTATTCTGCTCCACACACCTGCGGGCATCATCAACTCCACACATCTGCCAGCAATCACAAATCAGCTCCCTCTATATTAACCCCAGTTCTCCAGACGATCGTCGCTAGATCGTAACAGACCCTGAACAGAAGAAACAGAAGAAAGAAGATACTGTTTGTATCTTCATGTGGCCTCTCAGTTTAATCCTTCTTTCTGAAGAACTATTCAGTCCAACCCTGCTTACCAGTGTTTCCTTGTTCCTTAGTTCCATGCTCCTCAGCCCCTCCGTCAGGACTCCTCCGGACCCGTACAGATTCCCACTATTCTCCTGCCTCTCCCGGATTCTCAATAAACACCTCTGTTCCATTTAAGTTGCCCTTTCAGTCCTGTGTCATGCTTTTGGGTCCGCTACCACACCCCTGTGACCTTAACAGTATGATCTGAGTTGATGATGCCAGCAGGTGTGTGGAGCTGAATGGAGAGAAGGCTAGGAGGAGTTTGACACACACACACACACACACACACACACACACACACACACACACTCTGTGTTTAAGCAATTTACACATTGTACCTTCTCTTGACATAAAACTTGGGACAAACAGCTTTTGTGCAAAATAAACATCAGTGTCTGTGTTTATACAGTAAACACAAAACCCATCTCTGACTGTCTCCCCCTGCTGGTGGTTTAATGACCTTGTTTAAAGTGAACAGAAGGGGCGGCCTGCGGGATAATTTTAAGCACATATTTTAGTCATAATAAAGATCATATAATAATCAAATAGAAAGCCCTAGAGTCATCACAGATCATTGTATTCATCCTTTATTCTCTTTCAGGTAACAGGATTGCCTCATTATGATTATACTTTATGAAATATAGATTTAAGAGCCTTTGTTCTTGTCCTCTACTACATACTCCTTTCATTTCAAGACCCAAAGGACAAATATGTCTACCCGGGACCAATACAAAAAAATTATGCATCATTATTTTTGAATAATTTTTTATGATGCATCATTATATGAATTGCCATAACATCTTCATTTACAAACTAATGATAAAGAACACAGTGTTCCAAGCATATAAAGTACACAGAACAGAAACAAAATCCAAATCAAGGTAATAAACTCATTATCTTTTAAACATTGCGAATCACCAGTCACACTCAATGTTATCTCAGCCAGGGAGCGAACACGGTGTCAGGTCAAAGTGCACAGTAAGGGAAAGAGGTGACATTTACATTTTTAATTTCTATGAATGTCATTACTCTTAATTCTCATCAAGAGCATCCTTGTTACTAAATCAAATCGAAAGCCTCAATATGAAAAGCACATGTTAGTGTGCTTTGGACCCAGTCCCTTTTGCGCTGGGAGAGGCACTAACCACTGGACTGTCCTGTCTCCACATCGAGACTACTGTGGCCCCGCTAGCAACCTTTCCCATGGTAATGGCGGTTTTCTTCAGGCTCAGGAGTTTCTCAATGCGCTCCAGGTAGCCAGGCTTGGCCTCTGACTTCTCCCCCTCTATCAGCAGGTC
>JAOPUA010000161.1:2030578-2042272 GCA_027122455.1 Trisopterus luscus | reverse complement strand
CACACACACACACACACACACACACACACACACACACACACACACACACACACACACACACACACACACACAGCCTTCCTTCCAAAAGGGATTAAGAAAGCTGCCTAGATGTGTTTTCTGACAGACTTCCAAGACTAAATGTATGGAAAATGTTGTACATCTACTGCATTTTTTAAGTATTTAGTTAATTGTTTTGAAAGGTACTACTTAGTTTCGACCTGACCCAACAACCATATTTTCTATACGAGTTGAACACAACATCAAACACAAAATTCATGCTACGTCAACATTGCTTTTTATCGTTATTTTTGCATTGAGCCTAGAGTCTAACGTGTTAACATTGTGTTTTACTTGTTTATCCCCTGGCCGTTGTGTGTTAAGCTTTCAGGGTGACGTCCTAGAAATCGAGAGGAGCACGTTGGTCAAGAGTGTTTCCGACATTGATCTTTTGGCTGTCCTGCCCAAGGGTGAGATTTGATTCATCATTTCAAAAGAAATCACTTCACCAGAAGCTCTCCTTACCGTTCTCATCCAAACAACAACTAACCTTTATCATCTATTCCCCCACACCCAGTTTCAGAATTGAAGAAACAATTTGAAAAGATCAGAGAGAGTGATTCTGGAATGAACAGGTATATCCTGACGTCAAATTCAGATACATCTTCGAGTATCACAATGAATTTTTCGGATTTGCTTAACAGTCGCCTTCCGTTGACCCTTGACCTTGTCCCCTTGCCAGGAAGGAGAGGGTGGCCCGGCGCCTGGAGGGGTTTGAGGGGGATGCTCCAACGGCCCTGGTGCCCGGGGGTCCGGTAGCCAATAGGGTGCTGGAGGAAGACGCCCCACGCTACTCGCGCGCGTCAGACCACTGTGAGCCGCGCGTGAAGGGTGAGCATGGACCCCTGTTATGGAGACTCTCTCCGTAGGAAGACTCTCTGTCTAGGACGTTCTGTGTGTAGGAAGACTTACTGTATGCATGAAGATGTTCTGCATGTATGAAGACGTTATGAAGACCATCTGTATTTATGTGGACTTTATGAGGACTTTCTGTTTGTATGTATGTGGACTTTATGAGGACTTTCTGTATGTATGAGGACTTTATGAGGACTTTCTGTATGTATGAGGACTTTATGAGGACATTCTGTATAGGAATGCTTTCTGTTTATGAAGACTTTGTGTCTGAATTTGTTGTGTATCCTGCCTAGCTGTTGTGAATCAAAGCTGAAATACACACTGCACATCATAGGGAATTGTCTGCACCCTATGAGACTTTCTAATGTATTTATAGATCATGCACGTCTATGCTGAGTCTCAGCTAAGTCTCAATTGGCTGTTTTACTTGACAGTAAAATCCTAACAAAGTAGAAACAAGAAAACATTCAGCTGATCCCCGTAATGTGTTCCCTTGCTCTGTTGACAGTGAGGCGCTACACCCGAGAAGAGATGGCCGTGCCCCAGCCTCGCGCCGTGTCTCCGGACAGGTCATCGTCGCGGGTCAGAGCCATCGCCGCGGCGGTCCGCTCCGAGCCCGTCGCCGTGTCGTCCGGCGCCGCGTCGGCGGACCCCGGCAGCCTCAGCTCCAAGGCCGAGCGCATCGCCCGCTACAAGGCCGAGCGGCGGCGCCAGCTCTCGGAGCGCTACGGCATCCTCCTGGACCAGGAGCCGGACCTGGACTACACGCCCCGCTACCGGTCCCGCCGCGAGGGGCAGGACCCTCCGGGCCAGCAGCAGCCGCCGCCTCCCGGCAGGCGGGACAGGGACAGGGAAAGGGACAGGGACAGGCAGGGGGTCGGCGAGGAAGGGCCGGAGCCCCGGGTACCCTACAGCTCCGGCATGGGCCGGGTTCACATGCGCGCTCACCCGGAGAAGGACCCCCCCGCAGCCGCTTCCGGCCACCCCCACGCCCACGCCCACGCCCACCCCGCCCAAGCCCCGCCCCCGACACACGAACAACGGCCTGGCCGGTTCTCGGAGCGGGAGAGGGCCATGAACACGGAGAACCACCGGCGGGGGGGCGGGGGTGCCAAGGAGCACGCCGTCGCCGTGGCTTCCAGACCCCGGAGCGAGGAGCAGTACCAGCCGCCCCAGACCTCACAACATCCCCCCCCCCACCACCAGCACCAGCACCAGCAACAGCAGCCCCCTCTGCCCCAGGAGCCCAGCCAGCCCTCCTCCTCCTCCAGCAGGCCTGCTGACTTCAGCATGGCGGCGGTGCCCAGTTCCCCACGCGGCGGCCGCCGCGCCTCGCTGCCCTCGCCGCGCTACGGCATCTCCCCCGGGGACCTGTTCATCGAGCAGCAGGCCCAGAGCATCCTCAGCAGACAAGGGTGAGTCTGAGCGACCACAAAGGGGCAGGTCTGTTGGCCATCGGCTGTTGTGGCAGGTGTGTTATCGTGGTGGATTCTGGCTGAATCCCCGCTCAGGAGAAATCATTCTTACTGACTGATTGTTCAACACTGTGCAGGATGGATGAGTTTAAAAGGCGGTGTTTTGTTTCTCGTAGCATCGTAGACGTGAGGGTGCCCTATCCAGCCTGGACCAGGCTGGATAGGGCCAGAGACTAGAGGTTTTTTTTTTTTTTAATTGGTTTGGGAAATCGTTTTGGAAATACATTCTTAGGAACAATCTTACAAACTCTTGATTGTGTTTTCAGGGCCATGCAGTTATCTGTCGTCTGGCTCTATATCCATGACTGGCGAATATTTACACTGTCAATAGACCCCTGCACATGGACGTTTATGATATGAGGCTGCTTCGGTTTCATAAAAAATTAAACATGTGAGTGAGTGACAGTGTAGACAGTGCCCTAGAAGCTATATTTCTATCATTGCGTCTTTGGCTTAGGACGGTCAAAAGTAGCCATCAAGTTGGAAGCAGCTTACTATTGTTGCAAAGGGGTGGAACCATTCTATAATATGATTCCAGAGACCTGTCACGCTAGCCCAGTTCTGCAGTCAAATATAAACCAACCATATGCTGTGTGAGTTTATGAAAGCCTGCAGTGAAGGCTATGAATGGTGAGGCTCAACTTAGAAGTACTGCAGCGCAAGCACAACCACATGATTAATACGTGATTTGTAAAAGAAAGATTGAAGAAAGTTTTTAAGGGCCGCCACTCACTGCCTTCCTCTAATATAAGAGAGTAATGCTGTGTGGAGTGTGTGTGTGATGGCTGGTTTAACCTGTGCACACTGATTACTCCATGTGCAACAGGTGTGCAGCCTCACCCAGTTTTAGAGTCCAATCAGTCTGACTCTGGGCTTGATGAGGCTGCTTATACCAACCATCCACACACACTACACATACTGCTTTAAATGCGTGGTTTGAAAATATTGCAACTACTACATCAACTACGTTTCCTGCCTATAAAAGTCTGATTATTGCTGTCATTGGTCCGATTTTTCTGTACTCTGTTGGGCAATTTCTGAAAAATTTGGCAATGACCATAATTCTTTCAGTAAGTTATGTAGTTAATAATTTCTAGAGATTGTGGGATTTCCCTAGCTGCATGAATTCCACAGACAAATATGTATCGCAAGATCATGCTTGTTGTAGCTATAATATTTACTGATGGACAGATTTTGCTACTATACCCACAAATATCAGATGCAGTTTTTAAGCTAGAAGTGTGTGGTCATGTCAATGGTGGAGTAATGTTCATACTGATGAGGCCTTTTTCATTAGAGGTGGGCTAGGTATGCTCTCATGCTCATTTGATCCCGTTCTAAAGGTCCAGTCATCGAAACAACAGGAAAATCGATTATCAAAATTATGATTTACAGTCAGAGCTATTCCAACCACAAATGGCTGGTCAATCAACCATTCTTCTGCAATGTTGATTGCAGAAAAAGCTTTTTGTTTGTTTGTATTTATTTGTGAGGATAAGAACACTTATATTTTGGGAGCAGGAAGTGACCCAGATTCACTAGATAACCTTCTTGCAGTCCCATCAGTAGACCACTTGCAGTCCCATCGGGAGCAGATGAAAGACTTAATTATCAGTCCCAGGCAGGAAAAAAGGGAAGTTCTATGTATGTTCCGATATATTTGAACACAGTCTCCTGGTCTACATTATTTTCTCGTATCTTGGTTTCCAGTGTGACTATATCAGCTGGTCAGGCGACACGAGGATGTCAGGCCACGCTAGAGCTGTGGGGTCAGGCGTAGCGTCACAGCTTAAACCAATTGATGCCGGGGCAAATGCAAAGGGGATTAATGCAATGCCTCTGTACTTTAGGTTAAAAGAGCATAGATTAAAATAGTTCTGCTCACTAATTAGGCATGAAGGGGAGAGTGAGAAGAGAGTTGTTAGAACTTTGAATCAATGTTAAACACAGACTTGACCTTGTTGCTATTTTAAGGAAGGGTCTGATTTGGTTCTGCGTCTCTCTCTTGGCCCCAGCTGGCTCTGGGTTGAATCGGGCTTGGCTTGATATTGATTCAGTTTGTAAATAACAATATAGTATATATACTTAGATTTTATGCTTTCTATTTGTGGAAAATGTAGCCATGTATTTTAGAATCCATTTTTCTTGATAGACCATGAGAAAGAACCGCTAAACAATGAGATTGTTTTTTATTTTTAACACACTGAATATTGTGTTATTACTTTCACTGTCTTCTCTTCCCCACGGTGCAATGCAAAAAACGTTTTTCAGTATATTCAAATAAAACTTAACAACAACAACAACAACAACAACAACAAAAAGTAAGTGTAACTAATCCCTCTTGATCAGCACCCAAATCACATCATGTCTCGTCATCTGTCCTCCCCCCCCTTTAAGAATCAGAGTGAGAGAGAGGTTACCACGGGATGAAGCCGTCCACAGGCCATCCGAGTGGAGCCCAGACAGCCCCCAGGGGAGCAGACCCCAGCTTCAACCCGGCGATGCTCCTCAGTACGCTGCGAAACAGCAGCAGCAGCACTCAGACCCAGACTACCAAAGGTCTGCGCCCCACCCACAGCCAGGCCCGGGGCACCAGCCAGAACCGACCATCGCCACCGGCAACAGGCTGCCGGTGGGTCCACCAGAGGTCCAGCGCCGGCGCCGCGTCAGCGCTGACCAGATCTACGCCACCCACAGGGAGGCCCGGCAGGAGGCCAGGCAGGCGCTGAAGCCGGAGCCCCACACGGCAGGCCTGCTGAAGAGCAGGAAGGCGGTGCTGCCCTCGGAGATCCGCCGGCGGGAAAGGAGCCTGGACGGAGGCCAGAGTGACGACAGCGAGTCGGAGACGATGAGTCCCAGGATGCGGAGGGCGACCCTCTCCGGGGAGGACTGGAAGAGGGAGCGGCCTGCGGAGAGAGGCCTGGACCGAGTGCGAGGGCAGGTCGCCGGTGAGAGGTCGTCGGGAGGTACCCGGCAGGGTCTGGACGGCCAGGAGGGGAGGGGGTTCAGGTGGACGGAGCCACAACCCCCGCCCGTCCACGCCACCCCACCACGCCAACATCCCCAGCAGCCGCAACAGCCCCAGCAGCAGCAGCAGCAGCTTGCAGAGCAGGTGTACCACAGAGAGCCCATTCACCAGCATCAACCGTTTCAGGTGTCACACGATCCCCCGAAACGAGAACAGTACGAGCCGCCACATGAGACACCCTGGAACCTCAGAGAGGGCGACAGGCAGCGGGACTTTGAGTCACGACAACCAGAGTCCCAACGATTCCAGCAGGAGCTCCAAAGGAGACCCCAAGAGATCCCACGGCAACACCCACAGGAGATCCCACGGCAAAACCCACAGGAGATCCCACGGCAACACCACCAAGAGATCCAACTTCAACGCCACCAAGAGATCCCATTGCATCGTCCCAGGGAGAACCCACTGCAACAACCTCAGGAGATCCAACGGCAACGCCACCAAGAGATCCAACTGCATCGTCCCAGGGAGATCCCCCTGCCACACCCTCAGGAGATCCCAGGGAAACGCCACCAAGAGATCCCATTGCCACACCCTCAGGAGATCCCAGGGAAACGCCACCAAGAGATCCCATTGCCACACCCTCAGGAGATCCCAGGGAAACGCCACCAAGAGATCCCACTGGCACACCCTCAGGAGATCCCAGGGAAATGCCCCCAAGAGATCCCCCTGCAGCATCTCCATAAGATCCAACTGCAACGCCCCCAAGAGATCCCCCTGCAGCACCATCAGGAAGTCCCACGGCAACGCCACCAAGACATCCCAGTGCCACACCCTCAGGAGATCCCAGGGAAACGCCACCAAGAGATCCCCCTGCCACACCCTCAGGATCCCCAGATCCAGCGCCGGCAGACTCTGACCCAGCAAGACTCCCAGGAACACCAGCGATCGGACTCGGCCGTGTACCTCCAGGACACCTCGTCCATCGGCAGGCAGTCCAACAGTAGCAACGGAGGGGGGCCCAAGCCTAAAGTCCGCATCCGCTCCATGTCGGATGTGGGCATGGGCCAGCGTCCCGCCATGTACCGCACCGCAGAGCGGGTGCCGGCCGTGGGACGGGAGGCGGCCGTGGGCCGGGACCAGGCCGGGGCCTCGGCCGCACTGGGGCTGGCCAACGGGGAGGTGGGCTCCCTGGACACCCGGGTGTCCGTAGCTCAGCTACGCCACTCCTACCTAGAGAACGCCAACCGCAAGCCAGAGCTGTAGGTGACCCGGCATGCGTTGCATTGGCGACCGCTGTCTAACCCTGCTAGTGTGCCAGTGTGCTGTGTGACGTCTGACGTAATCCAGCCTACTGCTTTTCCATAAAAAACGCCAAAAGCATTATGAGGGAGAGAACATTGCCATGGCAGTGGCTTGAATTTCCCAACAGGGACACGTTGCGTGCTACGGGTTCTCTGGAATAGGCCATGGGTTCGTTGTGCTTCATTCGTTTGACCGGGCGCTTGTGCGGGGGCGTTGTGCTGGAACGGTTTTGGCGGTTTTGGCGGTTAAACCGGTGCATGCCTTGAGTGACATACGGCGACTCCGCCGCAGCTGTCCGCTCTGCCGTGGGGGTCCACGGTCGACTTTTCTTGCAGTATCAGTGTGTGAGCGACCCCACCCCCACCTGACCTACTCAGATAACTTGGCTGTGTGGTTTGGATTCCAGGAGACACTTTAACCAACCCCACTAAAAACACAAAATCATGTCGGAAGCAATTGTTCCTAATCCTGATGATCGCTCACTCACAACCCGAATCTCCCTGTGTGTGTGTGTGTGTGTGGTCTTCTTTGTCAATGTTTCCTATGGGACACGTCCCGACCTCAAGGGAGCCCACTAAAGTAGACCTGTCAGCTGTGGAAGCAGAACCAGCTATCAGCAGTGGCGCGGAGCGGGACAGGGGTGTCCGAAGGCCCCGCCGCTACATCACCCCGGGCCAGGACAGCCGTATGTCCGAGCGCTTCCGGACCCAGCCCATTACTTCTGCGGAGCGCATGGAGTCCCATAGGTACAGGCAGGAGGACTTCACAATAAAAGTCCTCTGTGGTGGAGAAAGTCCTCTGTGGTTTTTTCGAAATGATGGTACTAGCAACTTGACAATCTTTCAAAAACAACCTATAGTACAGGAGCTGACAACTTGCAAAGTATGTAATGTTCTGATTGATAACAATATGGAAGTTGATACCTATTATGCATTTGGTGATGTCTGAAGAGGATGCGGTGTACCATACCCTTTTTTTTAAGTTTGTTACACTATCGAGCGATACTATCCTAGTTTGTGATGCTTCACTTTGCTCTTGTGTGCCAACAGTCGACTATGCCAAGAAAACATGCATTTTGTTGCAGATAAGCAGACAACTGTGACATGCCTGTCCAAGTCTGCAGCTATTCGATGCTAAATAACTCAGTATTCCTGTAATGGTTTTTTCCTGTATGGTCACGCCAATGTTTTTGTTTTTGTTTCCCAAGGTCTCGCATGAGTCCAACCCAGCTTCAGGATGCTGATGGTAAACACTCTGTTCCTCTGTCTGTTGTCTCTTTGTTGTTACGCTAAAGGATGAGGCATTCTATAATATATAATACCATCTATACTAGATAATAGAGATAGCTTTGAGGTCAGCATAACTGGACTTCAATTAACAACTAGAGTAACTTGAGCTGTCTGATTTGTTATTTACTTCCCAGTATAGCATAACCCATTTTTTTGAATTCCCAAGGCACAGATGAGCAGACACTAGACGAGAGAGCCAAGATGAGCGTGGCCGCCAAGAGATCTCTCTTCAGGGTATACGCTCCCGTTCGTCTGCATCAACAAAAATACCACTTTTAAAGGAACATGCACTGAATAATAAAGAAGTGAAATATTGTTACTGATTCTCGATCGATTCTTTTGATTGATTCGCTTTACCTTAACAAATGTTGTAATAACATGAAGGGATCCAATCCATATTACAATACAGTATTTAATTTCCGAATTTTATGTCAGTCTCATGCATTCCCTTTCGTTCAGTCTCGTTTATTCATCTTCAAATGCCGGGACCTGATCCCTACACCTGTTTTGTGGGTTTTAAATCCTGAGACGTGTTTCTGTGTCTTCTGGTAGGAGCTGGAGAAGGCGTCCGATGGCGGGGTGCCCAAGCCTCGCTCCCGCAACGTGGCGGTGGAGCGGCGTCTCCGTCGGGTCCAGGACCGCTCTCACACCCAGCCGGTCACCAGCAGGGAGGTGGTCACCGCCACCACGTAGGTCCCTCATGCCATCCCTTGCTATGTTAACGGAGAACCGCCACCGGATGTTTTCTAATAAAAGACACCTGTGTTTTGAGTGTGTGTTTCTACAGTGGCCATTCTACACACTGCAGATTTGAGATTTGATTTGATTAAAGACTTATTTTTTACATTTTATTACTGCTGGCCAAGATTTAGACCCTGTTTAATAGCCAATTACGTGATGGCAGATCCCAGCTTGGACGAAACAAATATGCAGCAAACTAAAGTGCAACGCCCAGTTCACCCAGAGTTAAGGCTGGCTATCAGACTTTAGATTATTGATCTAAGGTATGATTTGTGAGACTAACATGCGCTGTAGGCAAAAACCGCATATAGTGTGGCAAAGATCACATCTGAATCGATCAGCAAGGCCTGCAGCTGAAATATGATGTCCTGAATGTTACAGGTTCTGCTTCCCTTATTTCCTCTTCTCTTCTCCTCTCCTTTCCTCTCCTCTCCCCCATCCTTCAAAACTATTTGCATCCCATCGAATATTGTTTCTCTCTTTCACTTTCACCTATCTGCCGTAGGCTTTCTCATGTTTACCTTGTGTCCTTCACTTGTATTGGTTATCTCATGTAGGGACACCGATGTGACATCACATCCTGTGGGTGTTCACACTGCGGCCCGAAACCCCAGCCCTACTTTAGGGAAAACCACCGTGACCAGCTGCAGGTACAAGTGTGTGTGTGTGTGTGTGTGTGTGTGTGTGTGTGTGTCTGTGTTTATGTGTGTAATACTATTTTTGATTGTGGTTCATAGACCCATTATGATGCCAGCATTAGAGCTATGATTGAATCAACATACTAAGAATGCATTGCGAACGCACATTTAATCTACTGCCCTCTGCTGGCCAATGCATGCTACTGTAGTTACACTTGGCTTAGCCGTGTACACCTTGTAGGGGCAAGGAAGAGACCCGTGTTTACACTATAGCTCTGTTATAAGCAGTTATCCTTCTCTGTCAGTATTTTCTCAATTAAACACTGATGGTAGTGATAGTGTCTTCTTGGAAAGGTCAAAGGTGGAGAGATCGTTTACCACGCCTGTGAGTTGGGTTTACATTCAGCAATGACTCACCACCACAACCCTTAACCCTTTTCAGTTTGGTATATTTACAGTTTTGTAAATTACTTGTTTGATCCTCCTAGTGGTTTAAATTAGTATTTATTGCATCTATGGATTTTGGAATTTATTTTCCCGGATTCAAATAGTTACATCAAAATACAAATAAAATGAAAATAAAAATAACCACTTCTCTTACTTTGTGACCCATTAAGTTCTTACCCTTTGCTCACCTGAAACCTGCTGACTCCAGCCTCCTCCCTGTCCCCCCAGCATCCAGAGCTCCTCCCAGCCGGGATCCCTGGTCCAGGAGAAGGAGAACCAGGACCCCAGGGACGCCAAGCAGGAGCAGCCCCCCCCCGCCCCGGGGGCAAGGGGGGGGGGCCAGGGGGAGGGCCAGGGGGTCCCGTCCTCAGACGAACCGGACCTGTCCAGCCTGAGCCTGGCGGAGAAGATGGCCCTGTTCAACCGCCTCTCGGGCCCCCAGAAGGCCAACGAAGAGGAGGAGGAGGGCGGGGCCGGGGCCGGGGGTAGGGTGGGGGACACCCGCCTGCGCCGGGCCAACGCCCGCTTTCAGACCCAGCCCATCACCCAGGGAGAGGTGGACCAGGTAGACTGCTCATGGCAACCATTTTGTTTTTCTTTGTGCCAAAAATAGATAACAATAGAGAGCATCAGATGAAATCGTTTCATGCTACACTATACATTGTGAGGCTTGCAAATCTGCTGTGGTTAACCCTTTTTCAATTACTGTGTTAATTTACGTTAGTATGATCAGATTCTGCTGAAGAATATCCTTTAGGCTTTAGCCTAAAGTTACCGTGAACGTTTCAATGTCCGACTACACATCAAGGTGTGGTCAGCGGCATTGCTACCGGAAGACTTTGTACACTATCAATCACTGAGTGAATAACAAGCAGATACACCCTATCTCCTTACACACGACACCACCACTCAAGCTTATACGGCATTAATACGGCAAGACGTTCACAATTACCCATTAGCTCTCATTGTGCCCGGTGAAGGATTTGAGTTACGGTTATGAGATAAAACGGTTAGGAGGTTCTCCACCATAAATAATATAGAACTCGCCCATCCTTGAATCCATCCATGAGCGGGCGAGAAAGAAGTTGAATGAAGGAGTGTGATGAGGGTGTTTTAGCCTGAGTATAGGGGTACGCTGTGAAGGGGATGAGGAGGTAACCACTGGGGGGGTGTCCACACAGGAGGCTGAGCCGACGGGTACCCCCGCGGTAACCAGCGGCGACAATCAGGGAGGAAACGTAAGCCCGACCCAGCTGCTTATCACGTGTTTCTGTTGCGACTCCATGTGTTTGTGGCAGTCTAGCAGCCTCTGTGGTTGTCCTGCTTTGTGAGCCAACGACCCCGTGGTCTGTACCGCAGTCCTAGCTGAATGCCCAGCATGAGATCTTCATGAAGTGCGAAATTGGAGATATGCTTGTTGTGGCTTTTTGCTTCATAGGCTCGCCAGAAGGGTTCATGTGATGTTGTTTTGAAGTAAAGAGGACATGCACTGCCGCCCTCTTTGTTTACATGTTTTGTTTGTTTGGCTCTTTAGCTGCTCTTCATGTACTTGTTTCATAGCGTGTGTTCCATAGCAAACATGGGTCTTCTGATCGCTCAGTACTGCCTCATGTTTTGAAAGGCGCACTTTAAAGGTGCGATTTAAGGTGCACTTTAAAAAAGATAATTAACTATTTGCATGTTGCTCTCATGTTTTGTAGACTCTTGGTACAATAAATGCAATTGATGATATCTGGAACAAGTTTATTTAAATAATTGTTCAGTTGCTGTACGTTGTGCATACCAATCATCAAAGCTTACCGTCTGCTTTATGTATTCATTATCGATTTATTTTGTCACGTTATCCTGACTCAAATGTACGCACATTCCCACCAGGTGGCGACGTCGCGCCTAAAATCAAATCTCTGTTGCGGCTTTAAAGG
>JAOPUA010000161.1:1847489-1858997 GCA_027122455.1 Trisopterus luscus | reverse complement strand
CAGACGCACAGATGCATGCGTAAAACAGCAATTTTGACCTAGTAAATTTTTTTTACGTTAATTTTCGTTTGAAGGCCTAGCTGTAGTGCTCACGGTTCGCCACTGAAACGCACAGACCATGCCGGGAAAAAGGCGTGCATAAGACAGGCAGTATATTTGGCAGTGTCAAAATGTTTTCTGCTATACAGACACAACAAGGAACAGGAACAGAACCCAGTTAATGTAGGCCTCATATCGTTACCTCATATCGTTTTACCTCATATCGTTTGAAACCAACCCAATCAATCAATCGGACAGTTCTGAAGTCTATGAAAGTCCAGAAAGGGCGCCTCCACTTTTAAGAGTGCCATGACAACAGCATGACGACCGTGGTGTGAGGTCATTCTAAAAGTGTGAGATCATTATATAAGTGTGATGTCATTATTTTAGTATGAGGTAATTATAGTCGTTTTATTAGTGTGTGATCATTATATAAATGTGAGGTCACCTCACACTATTATATCGTAGATTAATCTCTTAATCTACGATATAATAGAGACGATATAAAAAAGAGAAGGACGTCTAAGATGGAACCCATCAATCACCATATTTTGGAGGGAGAGACGAGGGCCATTTTGTGCGGCTCAAAATTGAGTTCACTTGTCCTCCGCTTTTGACAGCGCGAATGCACTATCTCAGCCCCCAACTGAAAACCCAGTGGGAGAGATGATGCCAGAGAGATGGCCTGTATGGTAACTTTACTTTGTTTTCATCCACGGTCATCATGCTGTTGTCATGCTGTTGTCATGCTGTTGTCATGCCACTCTAAAAAGTGGAGGTGCCCTTTCTGGACTTTCATAGACTTCAACTGTCCGAGTGATTGATTGGTTTGGCTTCAGACGATAAGAGGTAAAAAATTGCCTACATTAACTGGTGTATGTGGGGATCCTTGTGTAGACTCGTTGCTATGGTTACCCCCCACTTAGCGACACTCTGTTTTTGGTCCCCATGTCACACTTTTTATGAGCCCACTGGAGTGCCAGCGCAGCGTTCGTTCCAGAACTTATGTTCCACCAGCAAACAACCGCTAATGTGTCATCATTAAAGAAGTCTGAGCTCGTTGACAGGGGGACGAGATCGCAGAGTGACATCGTTTCAGTGGTGTGAGGTCATTAGAGGAGATGGAATCCATCACAATGAGGATAATCAACAAAAGTAGCATAGGCCACATCATGGGACTTCATGAAACAGTAGTAAGAAGGATTTGGACTAACTTGTATTTTTAAAGGGTGCTTAAAATCCTGTATTATATAAATATACATTATTGAACAGGAATGTGCTATTTGCTAGATTTCTTCAGCATTTTTGCATCTTGTATTTTGCATTATTTGTTAATTGTCATAATACCTCAATATTATTTTAGTTGAAAAACAACCAAGATGGTTTTTTTTACAATCCCAGAAATAGCAGAGAAACTGACATATCGAGAGCCATATATATGTTTTATTCTGTTGGCTGTACTAGTGATCAGTCTGTTTTGCGAAAAACATTAAATTAATGATTATTCCTACTTACCAGATAAGAAACTGATTAATGTAGAACCAAGAACAGATTTAATTAAAACCACCAGAGCAGATTCTCTCTCCCTCTCACTCTCTGGACGGTTGAATGTGTGTGTGCGAGCATGTGTGTGGGTCTGTGTGCGTGCATCGACATGTTTTTGTGTTTGTGTGTGTGCATGCTTGTGTGCGTGCATACACGCGCTTGTGTGTTTCTGTGTGTGTGTCCATGCATACATGCATATGTGTGTGTGTGTGTGTGTGTGTGTGTGTGCGTGGATGTGTGTGTGTGTGTGTGTGTGTGTATGTGTGTGGATGTGTATGTGTGTGTGTGTGTGTGTGTGTGTGTGTGTGTGTGGATAGAGTACGGTCTATGGAAGAGTTGATTATTGTTATAATTGTTCCATTCATTTGCCGCTCTTTTCCTATGTCATTAAATCAGCCAGCCATTTGTTCTGCTCAAGTCCCTTCCACGCTCTTTTCCCTCTCCTCTAAACACTGTTCAGGCTCTGCCACGCACACGCACACACACACACACACACACACACACACACACACACACACAGTCTCTCCGACTCCCCATCACAGAATGCTATGTACAATAATTGTTATGTATAATATGTGCTCTATATAATAAAGTAATAGTGCTGCTATAATGTGGGATATGTTTAAGATAGGATATGTACTGCATACTGTGTGTAAATAAAATGTGGTAAATAAAATTTAAATAATCGATCAATTGTGGCAGGTATAATGTTTGATAGTTACGAGATGTGAGATCTATCAAATTGATATTATGTGCTATCTCTCAGATTTGATAAGCATAATAAAGTTAAGATATAGTTCTAATATGTAATACATGCTACATGGGTCTGTTTGTATGGCTGCCAATGCGTTTGAACCACCCTCTCAGGACCATTTATATCCGATATTCAGGCCTTCCCAAACACAGCCCTGTGCATCGAGTGGCTTGGTATCAGCCGCCGTCTTGAGAGGCTTGGACAGGTGGTAAAAAGGAGAACGTGGATGGTGTTAATATGTGTTACGGCTGTAATTATTATAAAACCGCCTCAGGCACATTTGCCAAACGCTCACTTCTCCCTGCCCCACTGCACAACTATTCCCTAAACATCCATGATATCTTTTTCACAAATTGCATAATGGCCAAACTCAAAGCCCTCACTAGATATTTGTCATATAAATGCAAATGAAGAGGCGAGAAATGCCACTTAAATAGCAAACATAGTTATCGCAGCACTATGATAGGTGAACGCAAATGTTTCATGATGGAAATCGACTCATAACAACCTTCTTAGGCTTTCATTGTACAAACAACACCTAAAGCAGCAGTGCATACCACTGTCTATTCAGCAGTCTCCATTCCATTTTTTTTTTTAGCACCATTTAAAAGGCTGCTTTCGTTTTTTTACATCAACCAAATATCATGGACTAGGATCGCACAGATATTTTTGTTCAGCACAATAGGAGGCAGGCCCATAGTGTGTGGGTCAAACCAACCCTAACCCTTTATTTCAAATAGTGCCTATGGTGTATATCCATAATTCGTTTTAGCCTAAAAACTGGCTAAATTAGTCAGTATAAATACACACGGTTTCAAATATTCTGCGGGGGATCGCTTTGCCTCCAAAAATCTGCGATGCGGTTCTCTAAAAGCAATATCGGGTTTCGGGTCATCCAGAAGACCTCCCCGTGCATCACTAGCAGTAATGCAATACAGCTTTTAACCATGCAATAGTAAATATTTTTCTGAACGCTATTGAACAAAAAATAGGTTTCATGGGACAGAGCCACACTGTGTGCTGTGTGCTTGTGCGCGTGTGCGTGTGTGTGGGTGTGTGTGTTTGTAAGTTGTATGAATGCCTATGTGGCTCTCCAAATCGCTGCGCATCCAAACCAAAAATGGCATCCAAGACAAAGGAAAGACAAATCCCATCACGCCCTAGCAGAAAATTACGAAAAGAAAAGAAAGAAAATTGATGACAAAACAATCAAGGCGGAGGAACAACAGACAGAAGCCTGTCTGCTGTTCAGAAAAAGAGGCACACTCTGACAGACCAGGAGCGGTGCGACCGTGATTTCATCTCCCCCCGAAACATTAAATTACACTGCGGCTGCAACTAGCTGGGGAGAAGACATTGGTAAGTGTCTTTTTATTAAAACCATTTTGTATCCCTTTATTTTTTGAATACCCATAGTGTCAAAGTTGGACCATATTGTAGTTCTCCAGTAATCAATGATATTGTACTATTGTTTTATATATATTACTAAAAGTACTTATAATAATTAGCGTCTAAAAAGTCCCACTCACTACATTGGAGGCCCTATAGGTTGTTATTTATTGTGATAAACATTATACATATATTTCCATGGCTACATTAAGGCAAAGAGCTTTGAGTGAAATCATAACAAATACCTTCAAGACATGTAGGTCAATGAGCGTCCATGTAAAACAACTCTCTTAGTGTTCCAACTGTTTTACAACGGTAGGACTCGGGCCAACTAGGATTACTGAGTGGTAAAGATCTTGGGCCAACGGTCTGATGAACGCCTGGATTTAATACCCCGGTTGAGATTTAGCATATCAGTACATATTATACAATTCCCTATTCAACCACCTTAAAAAAAAGTTTATAAAACACACCAAAAATAATAAAGCTGACCATTATAAAGCAAAAACTACTGCAGTGGTGAAAACATATTCTTTGTCTATGCTTTGGCTTTCTTCCTTGCGTTTCATCATTATAGCCTTCAAAAGTAACAAAAGTCTTCACCCAGGCGCCCCGTGTCCATGAGATGTTCCAAGGGAGCTCAGCGTGTGCGTTGGCATTCGTTCCCTTGGGCCTAAAGGATGAGCGTCTGGGCTCAACCTAGTGTCAGCGCTACCCTTGGCTTCTCTCCGCTCTGAGCTTTGCACACAGACAAGCACTCGGAGTTGCCGCCAGGCACCAGTAGAAAAAAACTAAAAACAATGGAAGAAAAAAATAATGGTTTGCGTTTCAGAATTCCTTTGTTCCCTGTGAATCATGAAGGCACACAAACAAAGCCTTTTTTTCTCCAAGCTTAAGTCAATTCTGATTAATGAACCACTTGCTACTCGGATTGAAGTGGGATGAAACCACAGCAACAAGCCCCCCCCAATGCTGCACACTGGGACATCCGAGATAAGGTCAATACGGGGCGGTTCAGCCCAGCCTAGTGCCGAGACAGGGTCTGGAAAGCACAACATAACTCTGGAGCAGATGCTGCCACCTCGGAAGAGTTCTAATCTCTCTAAGCTAACGGGATTTATAATAGTGAGTATTTCTCCAGAAGTGCAATGTTTGCCATCTCACTGCAGTGCAAGGTGGAAACGAGACACCAAAGAATAACTCGAAGAGAATATTCTAGGAAAAAGTATAAGATCAATGGCCATAAAAATAACGATTGGGCCTTCATTCCTAAACTAATGATACATTTTCTTCAACTATTGCATTTCAAAAAAGTATCAAACACAATACAAAAAACTTCACCTCAAGAGATTTTGATTAATTATTTTCAATGTATTAGTGCTTCAGTCATTTAGATCTAATAAATATTTTTTAGCAACAAGGATAGCCAATAAATGAGGGTATTGTTCTTCAGATCCAAGTGGCCTGCCCTCTAGGATAAAGAGTAACGGCCAAAAGTACATCCAATGAACGTCTGTTCATAGATGTATAATTGCTTCCTCACAAGAGGCAAGAGGAAAAGAGTAAAAGAATATTGGCAAAAGTATGCCATTCAGTCTTTTTCTCATTCATATGATGACTTTTCCTCAAGTATCGCCTTTCAAAAAAGTTGCAAATATCACAAGTAACCTCACCTCACAACATTTAGATGACCCTTTTTCTCTAGCACTCCATCATTCAATTAAAACTACTTCACTTCAAGCAGCAGATATTTTTTATTTATTTAATTACACATTCAAACACACCAGGAAGGATTAGTGGTTAAGGTGTTCGTCTTAAGATCCAGCAGATGTTTGTCCATTTTAGTTTAGTATTTCAAAACACAAGGATGAAAATCTGATCTACTTTCTCAATCGTACGACATATTGTCTTATAGCCCTTTAAAGTAGTTGCAAGTAACAAATATCACCATTTACATTGAGGGAATTTAGCATGACACTTTCCAAAGGGACTTATAGCGGTTAATACACACCGACGGCGGTGTCAACCATGCCAGGAGACAGCCAGCTGGTCAGCAGCAGTTAGGGAAAGTGTCTTGCTCAGGGACTCATCGACACTAGCAGGAACCTAGCAACCTTCTGGTTACAAGTCATCCCCAAACACTCTAACCTCCAGACATTTAGGTAAGTGTTAAAGTTAGGTAAGTGATAAATATATTAGCGATTCAGACAATTTTATGTTTTAGTGTTTTTTTTAAGGATAGTCGAGTCGTTAAATCGACATGTATCCTTGTGGAATCAAATCCCATTCCTAGTGCTTAACGGCCTTCTCACTAGAGTACAAGGTGAATGCAAGAATAACAAATAACCTGATATTCAAATTTCTTTCTCAACCTTATGACACATTTCCTTATAGCCCTTCAACATTGTGGCAAGTCTTAAGCTTATTGCCCTAATATATTAATGATTAAGAAATTTTCATATGATTCCATAGTCATTATGAACCAGGATGGCCGAGTGGTTAAGGCGTTGGACTTAAGATCCAATGGACATGTGTCCTCGTGGGTTCAAACCCCACTCCTGGTAGAAATTTAGCACTTCTTCCATAGTGATTAACCACATTCTCTCTACCATACGAGGTCAACGCAAGATAAAGAATAAATTTGAATCTTCAATCTCATGACAAGTTTCTTTCTAAAACTATAGCTCTTCAATCCTGCACCAAGTCTTAAATTCAGCACAAATATATCAGTGATCATGATATGATTTTTCATGCTAGTGGTTACAGGGTTAGACTTATGGTCCTTGTGGTTCAAACCCCACTCCTGGGATCATTTTATCATATCTTCCAAAGTGGTTAACTGCCTTCTCACTACAGTACATGGTGAACAAAATAGCATTTCAAACAGTTCCAATTATCAAACATCCCAAACAACCTCATCTTAAGACGTTTAGGTAAGCCTTTTCATTCAGCAAAAATATATCAGTGAATCAGACATTTTTTGAAGATTTATGTAATTTCTTAGATCCCAGAAGGATGATTGGTAATTGAATTGGACTTTAGCTCAAATGGAACCCCACTCCTTGTATAAATAATATGGCATATCTTGTGTTTAAGTGCTTATGTATCTTCACACTACAGTACATGGTAGCAGAAGTATATATTCGAAGGGGCCTTCTCACTACAGTACATGAATAAAATAGCCTTTCAACAAGTATCCAACATACCAAAGAACCTCATTGTAGTTCAAGTCCTTAACCCAACCTCAAGTCTTTAATTCCGCACAAATATATTAGTGATTCAGATGACTTTTTTATATCATTTATTTATGATTTATAAATTTGTGAGAAAGGATTGGGGAGTGCTTAAGGAGTTGGGCTTAAGAGCTAATGGACATGTTCCCTCGTGGGTTCGATCCCCACTCCTGGTAATAGTTGGGCATGTCTTCAAAATTTCTAAACTTCCTTCTCACTGCGCTATCTTCAGACTTCATCTTCAGGTAATTCTATCATTCGATTCAATATATTACAAACCAGAATGGCCGTGTGGATAAGGCGTTGGACTTAAGATTGGGCAATTGTCCTCGTGGGTTCCACTCCTGGTAAGAGTATATCAAATCGCCCATATTTCTAAACTGACTTCTCACTACGGTGAAAGGTCAACGTAAAAAAAGAAATAATGCCGTTTTTTTTAGCCTTTTAACATTGAGGTAAGTATTTAATTCAGCATAAATATCTAAGTGCTTGAGACATTGTCATAGTATCTGCCATAATACTTCAACCAGGATGGCCGAGTGGTTAAGGCGTTGGACTTAAGATCCAATGGACATGTGTCCTCGTGGGTTCGAACCCCACTCCTGGTATGAGTTTAGCATATCTACCAAAGTGCTTAACTGAGTTCTCACAACAGTGTAAAGTGAACGCAACAAACCAGGTTGGTGGAGTTGCTTATACTAATCAAACATACCCATATATTAGTGCCTTCTCACTACAAAAGTATAAAGTGGAAACAAGACACATAAATAAACTAGTGGACAATGTTCACGGAAAATGTTGAAGAACGATGGCCAAGAAAATAGCCTTTCTCCAACCTATAATCCATTTCTACCACTATAGCCTTTCAAACAAGTTGCAACTGACTGGACTTAAGATCAAATTAACAAGTGGTTACAATGCTCACAATCGACATTTAGAATACCTTCAAATGTGCTATGATTCCCATTTCATGAGAAATGCAAAATGTAGAATAAAGAATAGATAACATTTATTATCAACAACTTCTGACCATACCACAGAAAGTTAGAATAAACACTTTCTTTAACACTTACCTGTCAATGATGCCACACATGTCAATATATAGGTTGCTGTAGTTTCCCAGGAGCCTTTGTTGCACCATAATAAGGTCGATTAGCTGATTTTCCAAAGTCAGGAGCCGCATGCATCCCTGAAATACGTTGAAGGGGTTCCTACATTCCTGATTGGTCTTCTCAGCAGGACAGCCTGGGTATTGGAGGACATGGAAACTATTAGCCAATAGAATACCAGAATTCCAGGTCGACAGCCACAATACCATTCCAAGAGTCAGGTACAGTAAAGTGATGTGTATTATTGCCTTCTGACTATTTATGTTGCTACGGCTACAATAGCTCATAAAAAAAAAAATATATATATATATTCATCTACACACATTAAACTACCAAAACAAAAATAAGCTACAATAAAAAATCCTATCCATGGATGGATGTTCTGTGAGTTTGATAGGTCAAATAGGAGGACATCTGAGTGTATTGCTACAATACAGAGGGTGGTAGCATCTATACCCAGGGGGGGAGGGGCATGGACAAAGACACAACCGAACCAGGGGAGAAGGCAATAACAAGCTGCACAGAAGGAATGCACCAGGCATGATGGGGGGGAAATAAAAGGAGGACAGATTACCAATAGAATGAGAGACAGAAGACGGAGGGTTGGTGTAATTTAAGAGGAGGGAAATTAGGAGCAGGTACTGTGTCTGATGTTCTACTGAGGGGAGGAGCATTCAAGTAGTTCTACTAGTACTCTCTTTATATTCATCTTCATTCATAGAGACATAGAAAGAAGAAGCTGAAAGCCATTTCTTAGTGTGATTGGTGAACATTACTGCATTATTCTACGTCCATAGCATATACAGTATTCATCAAAATGCTACAAGACATTATTAGAACAGTGATTATGTCATAATTTCTATGTATTCTAACACCTTATCGCCAAGTCTGTGCCCAAACATTTGGTTTACGCTTTCCAATTAAAAGACAGCATAAAACTGCTTAAAAATAAGCTTTCAATGTCAGAAGTTTTGTTTGTTTACCGCCAAAGAAGAGGTGACTTCCTGTAGTGACAGGAAACGAGAGCCTAGCTTGGGCAGTGTCTCCTTCCTCCTGGTCCACAGCGATGGTAAGACGCCCCTGTGCAGAGCCCAGCTGCACAGAATGCCACTGCCCATCGTTCAGACCGGAACCTGCGGGAGCACACATTCAGCACCCCAGAGACAAAGTAGGCCTATATGTTCACCAAAGTACACACAACAAGTAGATGCTGTTGATCCTATGTCTGTTTTCGTCTGGTCTGTATCGAGACTTCAGGGATACGGGTCAATGGGTTATCACTTAGCTGTGGGGCGGTTGAAAGATAAGGGTCAGGGCGTGAGGGTTCCAGGGTTAGTCTTCTAAAAGGTTAGCTGTTTGATTGTTCAGTGCTATTGGTCAGGGGGGGTTAGAGGTTTGCTCTTTGATAGCTTTGCACTGGTGATCAGGGTGACAGAGTTAAGCACTGATGGTCAGGGAATCAGAGCCAAGCGCTTGAAAAGCACCATGGCGATAGCACCGGGGTTACACAAAGACACACGTGTTTCCCATGAAATAATAATAATAATAATAATCCCATCTATGTTATTATCTATAGTATTATTTTGGTTGACTCCACCGTACGTCTGATGTACAGCACAAAAAGAACTCAGTAGAAGATCTGCATTATAAAATATCTCTAGGGACAACCTTCCTGTTGCTACTCTCTCTGAGCTGCATATTTTCCAGGCATTGATTGAAGAAATACATTGTTTACAACACGTTGCCTCTGCAGACATTCATGTTTACTCAAATTTCCGTATTTGTATGAAAAACAAAGCATGGACGCAATCACAATACGCATAGTTATTTCATTATTATCCCTGACAGGGAAAGCAAATATTTTCGCCCAGGACATTTCTAGGAAATTGAGTTCTGCACAGCTTGGCGTTAGTTGACAACATTTACAAATGCGTTAAAAGGCTATTTTGGATTAGATTAACAGATGTGATCAATGGCAATGCCCGGTATAGCCGTAAATGTGGCAAATGTTTAGGCTTTCAATCGGCGCTATACGCACATAACCAAATCTACTCACATAGTGTTGGGTAACCTGTTAGGGCGAGTAAGACCATAGTTGTCAAACTGACCTGTAGTCAGTTCCAACAGAGTCCTCCCGGCCTTGTGGATCTGGAGGCGGAGCCTGGCTTCACTCAGGTACAGCCAAACCACGCCCCCTCGCTGAGGTATCTCAAAAGTCAGGAGCAGTCCCGCCTTGTTCCACGTCCTGAACTGGAGCCCCGCAGACAGGGCCCCAGGCCATGAGGCCATCGCCCCCGGCAACTGGAGGAAACTCTGGGGGCTGGAGAACGTCACGGCGACCATAGCTGGATCTGCGCAAGAGAACGTCACATTCCCCTGGATGAGAGTGAGGGTGAAGACGGACAGGGAGGGTGAAAGATAAAGAAGATCATAAATATCCCATCAGCAACATGATGGCGCCATGAAAAACATTTGATCCCCCCAGTAATATTCTAAACAAACACCAGTGTATGTGTGTGTGTATGTACTGTATGTGTTGGCATGAGGTTTGTTAATGGAGATATTAAAACAGTTCAGACTGGAAACACGCGGGGCGGGAGATAATTGTTGTAATGGCTGTATGATTTACCTAAAGATTCTAGTTTGTGGTCCCACTACAACGTAGTTATGTCGCTTTGGATCGCAGTATCCTTTGTTCTCTTACTGTATGTATCTAGCGTACAAGCGTTTTCAACTCCTGTCATCATAGGCAGTGACTTTGGTGGGGGATGCGACCCCCCCCACCCCTACCCCTGCCATCCACCACAAAGAAAAGCATGAAAGAGACAGAGGACTTTTATTTTGAAAAAAACACTATAACTGTGCTCAAAGACACAACAATGCCTCCGACAGGGGTGGGTCTTTATTCTTCAGCACTTCTTTAATCCCACACACTGGATAATACACATCCGAAAGAAATTCAAAACGCCTTAGAGCCTTAGGGCATTTTATTCCATAATATTGTGACTTGTCACCCGGTGCCTGATTTCTGTGTTTTCCTTTCGACAAGAAAATACATTTACACCATAGAACGAGTGAAAAGGCAGGACTTGGTGCATCCAAAATCACCTGGGGGTGTACAGTAAAAATTCCCCCAGCTTAATGCCCCTCACCCCCCCCCCCCCCCATGTTTAAACAAAACCTGCTGCCACTGCCTATCATTATCAACCTCTTCTCAACACGTTTTAAAATTTATATCAGTATCCGTTGTTTGTGCAGGCCCTCTACTCGTCAATAGCTCTTTATTCTCGGTGAGAGCTTTCAGTACTCTCTGGTGTCCCCCCCCCCCCCCCCCCCCCCACCCCCCACCAAACCGAAAAGCCCGAAAAACCACCCCCCGCCGGCCGCGGGTAAAACGCCCCGGGTTTAGCCCGCCAGGGTAGGTTTTGGGGGGCGAAAC
>JAOPUA010000161.1:1805262-1817777 GCA_027122455.1 Trisopterus luscus | reverse complement strand
GGCGGGGGGGCGCGGGGGGTGCTGGCGTCCGCGCCGGTGTGGACACACCCTCCCCCCCCGCGCGCTTAGTGCCAGAAGGCGACTTCCTGAAGCAGCCGACCCCATGTGGCCGTGGGCGCTGCCGGCCACATGGCCGCAGGGTAACCTTGGAGATGGAGTAATGAAGACATCATCGCCGATCAAAACGGCATGTTCCGAGCCGTCACAGAGATTGATCTCAGAGGATTGGATAGGAGCCGAACGGCGTCCTCAACCGCCGGCAAACCGCAGGGCCAGAACGGCACAACTTGTTGTTCGACTCACCCGAGTGTTTCAAGACTTCTGAAAGAGTTTTTCCTGTTTGGTTTCGACTCAGTGGCGAGGCGGCGTTCAGTGGAATGCTGAGATCTGCCTGCGGGTGTTTTTATAAATGCCCACAGCATGCCATGCTGCTGGAGATGGCCTCATCAGAACATTGGGGTGATGAATCGTTGTTACTTATATGATGTAATGCCAGCCTGGTGGCTCTTTGGATGGTGTGTACTCTCTGACAGTGTCTGACCAAGCAGTGGGACCAATGAAATACATAGTGAGGATACTGTTGTTGTTGTTGTTATTTTGCTTCATTTCAATTGTTTATTTCTGTCTCAGCAGCTGTCCCAAGGTCTTGCCATTGGCATCTGTGAATGCAAGATTAGTATCATGCAGGTAAAAACTGTTGCACTCTGAAAACAGTCAAGTGTACAAACAGGTCCTTAGCATGAATAGGTGATTGCCCCGTTTGATTTTCTGGTTAATGGTTGCTCAAAATACTGGGGATTTATTTATGTCACAGGTCCATAGGTTCGTTTCTCATGAAGAGCAGTTCCCTTCTTTGGAAGATATCCCCCAAAAAATGAAAATATGCAGCATAAACCGATTTTAAGCAATGTTAGTTTTTGGATATTCCTCTTTTCCCTCAGATCAAAGACACATTGGCACACCACTAGAGCAACCTGACTTCAGTGGAAGGGTCAAAAAAGTGTGTGTGTATCTGTGTTTATGTACAGTATGTGTGTGTGTGTGTGTGTGTTAAAATGTGTGCATGTGTGTCATGGACACACATGCACACACATGTGGACACATGTGCACACACATGTGGATCATGTGTACCTGTGTGTGTGTGAGTGTGTTTATAAGTGAGTGTCCATGTGTTTTTGTGTGTGTGGTTATATAAAGCAAGTGTGTGTGATTCTATGTGTGCGTGCGTGGATGTGCATGTGTCTGTGTGCATGCGTGCCTGTGTGTTTATGTAAGTGTGGGTGCATGCGCACACATGAATGTGTAAATGGGTGCGTGTGTGTGAGTGTTACTGTGTGCACTCTGTGAATTGATCAACCCAACACAATGCGGTCCAAAGAGGCGCCTGCCATTCATAGATTATGTGCCTCCTTATTATAGATCTTGGAATATATATAATGTATAAGAGGCTGTACATTCAATTGTAATGTATTGCAAATTAAAGTGCAATGGTTAATGCGTGTGTGCATTTGTACAGTGTGTACTGTGTGTACTGTGTGTACTGTGTGTATGTGTGTGTGCGTGCGCGCGCGTGCGTGCGTGCGTGCGTGCGTGCGTGCGTGTGTGCGTACAGTGTGTGAGCGTGTGTGTGTGTGTGACTGTGGGTTTGTGTGCGTGGGTGCGCATGTGTTTGTGTTGTGTATTTTTTGCAAGTTGTACATTGGGAAATGCCAATCGAAAGTCAGCGACAAAACAAAGTGGTACAAAAAAGCTCCTATAATGTGACTTGCTCAAGTTCAGTTGAGGACAAAGTGTAATTGTCTTTCATAAAATTGTCAGGCTGCTTCTCAACATAGATAGGAAGATACAGATACCACCCTTTGCAACAAGAGGAATACATGATCTAACACAATCCAGTTAAATACTCAGGGCGAAATGCAACACGGTCCAATCAGTGACATCCGACATGTCGGAGTGGAATAACCACAAGGCATCATTCCTTGTTCTAAAGAATGCTTTGTGATTTCGTTTAGAAAACGAGAAGACATGAAGATGAAAGTGGGGGGTAGAGATGACGCAAGATCACAGCGATGCTGAAATGCATGCCATTTTTCATCATTGACGAATCTGGCCTGGCACACAGCAACGTTGTCCTGCAGGCCACCAGGCAATGCCTCTCCATCGCACTGAGGAGGGCAGGGAAAGCTCTTGTGCATCTTGCATAGGCTCAGGCTTAGGAAGAAGGAGGTGTGAGTGAACCTGGCAATATGCTTTGGAGCAGAGGAATACACCCATGAAGGTTGTAAACCAGATCCATAAGTGCGAATGACAACAATTACAAGTCGTTCACTACTAAATCAACTACCATAGAGCTACTTGTATGGTTTCTGTCCACTTGTCCTTGCCTCGTTGCCTCTCTTTTTCTTTGAGCCTTTGCCCATTTTATGGCAGCGAAAGAACGATGAAATGCTGAAGATGGACGGGGGACAGATGTGAGCTCTGCCTGCACTGTGGACACACCAGATGTATCCACAATCAGAGTGTTGAGCGTTTTTATCACACACACACACACACACACACACACACACACACACAAACACACACACACACACACGTGGCTCGCATCCATCTCGGCCTCTTTCTCCACCTCAGATTCAATAACTGACTGGCAGTCAAATTGGATAAGTGGCTCCCATTGGTCCAGGTGGTCCAGATGGACATGTGATGTGATGGGGGGGGGGTGACGGAAGAGGCCACTTCAACATTTAAATCCTTAGGAATTCTGCGTTGCCTTCCCAATGCTAAAGTGGCCTAGAGTACAAGATAAGCCTTGGATAAAGATAACCAGGGATCTGAAGAGGCACTGATGTTTATGTCCCCGCTGGTTTCCTCTTCAGACCAGGACGGCCTGATATAGTTGATCTCATATAGTCAGGTCACCCCAATGACGGTGAGCCACTTTTATCCACTAAGCCAGATTCATGAGAATCGGGAAGCAGACCAAAGCTTTCAGCCCGCGACGGCTCTAAAGCTGCCGTCAGCGGGCCTGTGCTGCTGCAGACAAAGCCTGTTTCCTGTTTCCTGTTTCTATCAATCTCCGTTGAATTGTCTTTTGTGAAGAGGTTTATCTATTCTCTGCGTCTGTTATGTTCCAGTTTAGATAATGATTGCCTCCACCGTGTGGTGGCTCCCTGTTCAGGATTAGGCTAGAAAGCCTCGGCTGGCTTAAGTGGTTGTTCTTTTTTTTTTTGATTTTTGGCTTCATGGGTCATCAAAACCATGAATGAACCTTGTAATCTTCTAAACACTTCTTCTAAACACTTCTTGGATCCTGTTGTCAATCCTGTACATCCTAATCTGGGATCCAGCAGTTCTACGATACCAGGACTTCTGTGGGGAGGCTTCTGTGGGGAGGCTCAGAGCCTGGGCCGGAAACCAAAAACTATTAGGGGTGGAGTTAAGTCTTGTTTCCTGTTTTGTTACAGAGAAGCACTACTGAGGAGAAACTCATTTGCTAGCGGCAATATGAAGCTTTCAGAAAAATACTTTATGTGCATTGCTACGTTGGCCAGGCGACAATGTGATGATTTGAACACTTCGTCTTAGGATGTGTTGGTGTGCGGACAGAATGTTTCAGCTTGTTTTCCCCGCCGGCTACAGAAACATTTACATGTACTAATGTGGCAGAGGTTGTGCTTGCTGTTAGCCAGTTACGCGCTTACAGATCCCTGCCAGCAACATGATTGGTTGGAAAAAATACAAAATCAAAGAAAGTGAAATGCCACATTCAACCTTATCGCTATTGCTACTAGACTGCTATCAGACTACAGATAATTAATCTAATATATAAATTGTCAGACTACGCACAACATGGTTACACAAAAATAATGGAGCTGGCCGAGATGCTGCCTTAGTGTGATACAGAAAGAGACTCTGCATATAGAGACACATCTATTTCTAGACTCTTTCTGCATCCCAGGCAGCCAGTGAAGTACATTCAAGCTGTTGTCAAGTACAACACGTTTTTCTTACCTTCCCTCCTGTTGAGCTTTGCAAAGCCTGCACTGTGGCTGTTGGACAAGTGGGAGGAGCTTCTGAAGGAAGACGGCGGCAGGTTGGACACCAGTGGGCTGTCACACAGCTCTGTTCAACCAATGACAAAACACAAGGCCAAGAAAGAGTTAGGGGCGTGAAATCGTCGTACATCCGTAGAGCAGTAGAATGCATCCATCTCAGTCCTTCTTTATTTTGCTTTTGAGCATTTTCATTAACTAATTTTCACCAACATATTGAGCAAATTAGAAAGAAGCGTCACGTTATTAAAAATGATTCAACTCAGCATTTAGAGCTAAATATTAATTAAGAAACCTCGTCATGTGGGTAATGCAGAGAATCTTTTAATCCACTACATTTAACAATATTAAATAGATTTGTGTTCCTCGACCCATATATTTGGTAATTCTTCCATTTTGCGTATAGTATAGCTTCTGCAATCTATATCTTCTATTTATTACAAAAGTATTGAAACTGTCAGAAGACTATATAATGAAATGATACGAGACAAGGTTACGAGAATGTATACGAGAATGTACAATCATAGTATATTCATTGCATTAAACCGTCTTCAAACTATTATTTTGGTATTTTCTCTAGTATTATATTTTATAATATTTAGATTATGATCATATTGATGATCCAGCTGACATTTTCTCAGTAAGAAAGACGTTATTGAAATATGATTTAAATTAGAATGTCAGCAAAGATAGCATTAAGATAACTTTGTATTTAACTCAAAACTTTAAAACATTGGTAAATACGATATAAAATATATTGTGTGTGTATATTATATATGTTTATTACAAGGCTGTGTAACACTTTCTCAATGCTGTGGAATGCTCCGTTCACTTTCAACGTCAACGTCTTTCGCAGACTATTTCTCTGCTGATCAACACTACGAATGGTAATTGTAAAAAGACACACCATGTGAAGGTGTTTTTTTAGTTTTTTGGTAAGTAGCCAAGTAATAAGCGGGATAATGTATAGAACGTCGCTGGTCATGATCGAAAATAAGCTTTTTCAGGGTGAAGCAAGACACCTCGGTTCGCCCTGTCTGGGCTTATTTCCACGTTAAATACCGCTGTTTTAGACATTATTTCTTACATATCAATACATCGTTGAGCACAAATTCACAGTGTGATTGTGTCCAGTTTGAGACATGAATGGATCATGAATTGGCGGGCTAACTGAAAAGATTCTTAAGGGCTGACATATTCAGAGTAAGCTTATCCTGCGTCGTTGATTGATGGTTTTCATGGTTACCGTTGATGTCAGGACAGGGTAGCTGGGACACTGTGAAATTACAATGTGACATACACAGTACACAAACGTCACAGCCAGCAGTGCCCTCATTCATCTCCCCCACATACTCAGCAACACACATATCAAGGAAATGGCGATAATGGTGTTCACAAGTTCACAAGTTCACTGGTGAGCTTGTTCTGCAAGACTTAGGTTTACACACAACAGAGCTTGCTCGGCAAAGCCAGTGTGCGCTGTATCTTTTGGTTTACAAAAGATACAGGATGAAGTGACAGTATTTATTATCGAGTATGAACACTGCAGGTGTTCATGAAACTGATGCTGTATCCCCAGACAACCCACAGAAAGAAACGGTTGGCTCCATTGTTTTGACATGCAGATACAACTAATCTGTGATGCGTTATGGTATTACATCAAATGCCTTTCAACACATCAATTTGAATGAATCATGTATGACTTCTGGTTTGAAAGCATAATGGTAAGAGAGAGAGAGAGGGGGCGAGAGAGAGAGAGAGAGAGAGAGAGAGAGAGAGAGAGAGAGAGACATGATTGAATAAAAAGAGGTCAATAAGAAAACAATGATGGAACATTGTCAGTTAAGAAGGTCAAATTTCTTTCCTTAAGCCCATCCACCCATCCATCATTAATGTGTTACTTTATAATGGTTCTTCAAATATGAAAAGTGGTTAATGTTAAATTAATCATTACTGTCTGGAGAGTGTTGCAAGACAGAAAGTGGGAGAGGGAGAGAGAGAAAGCGAGTGAGAGAGAGAGAGAAAGAGAGGGAGCGAGCTAAAGAGAAGTGAGTGGGAAAGACAGACGACTCCTCTCCTCTCCTCCAGCTGATCCATCCACACCGACACATTTACCACCCTGCAGAAATAACAAAGTGTCTACGGACGTAGTGATGGAGTCAGGGACCCTGAGCGGCGATGGGCCCCATCCATCCACACTTGACTTTAACCCACAACAGTGAGCACACGTACGGGCCGAGCGTCTACGACTGCAGGAGCGTGCCACTCACTCACTCGGTCACTCAGTCACTCGCTCGTTCGTTGGTTCGCTCGCTCACTCAGTCACTCTCTCACTCTCTCACTCACAGCAGTGCAGTAATGATGGTTGTGTCAGTCACCCTGAGTTACTGAACCAATCACGACAACACACCGCCAGTAATGCTGGATAATGAGGCGGAAACCATTATACACTTGTGTGGGGTATTTGTTTTTCACCGCGGTATACTGACAATCATTCACAAGCACACAAGTGCACCATTTTTTTAAACAGTGTTTTTTCAACAACAAAAAAACTTGTGGAACACACATCTTTAGGGATGTTTCATTACGTACAGCCTAGAGAGAAGCACATTCAAGTCCTGAGTTAGGATTACAGCGGTTCTATCTAATAAAGAGGAACAATGGAGGTGTCATAGAGCTGGTTAAAGTAATAAACTCTAGGAGCAAACATAAAGATGAGGGAAGACTGTGGCCTTTAAAGACAGAAAGAGACGCACTGTAAATTGCCTAACGTGGGGGGAAATTGCCCATATGGGCCATACATTAGTTACACACTTTGACGTCATGCATAGTTGATTCACATAACGTGGCAGGGCGGTGTGTGTGTGTGTGGCCAAGACGGAGCAGATTAGTGGTGCAGCAAGTGGTGTGTTTTGTAGGTATAACAGAGGTCATTTAAAGTGGTTTGCATTGGCACACGGGCTGAAGGTTAAACACATTGTGTTAAAACTCTATTTTGAACAACCCACTATGGATATAATGGATGCTAAAGTACAATCATTGTTACTGTTATTATAATAATTTCTTGTTTCAATGGGCACCTCTTAAAAAACATAATTGCATGGTGCGGAAAAAGGGGACGGATGGGTCGATGGATGGGCGGAGGGGTATGAATGAGGTCGTACTAGACTCCCCCTCCCTCTACTTGCTTCTGTGTCACTTCTTCTTTCTTCAGAACAAAAGTATTTTTTTTTGGGGGGGGGGCGGGCTTTTGTTTGTCATTTTGTGTGTTCTAGTTTGTGTGGAAGTTTGGACCCTTTCAACGGTGGCGGTATTACAGTGTATTACAACACTCCGTTAAGTGTAAAATAGGTCACGCTCCGAAGGGGTTGCGTCATGCCATGTCTGTTCCTCTGTTCAGCCAACAGCCCATGCCTGCAGCTCTGAGGGGTATGTGGGCCCATTACGACACTCCTCAAGGAAAGAAAAAGGGAAGATGCCTTTTTCTTGAAGGTAGACAGGGGGGCGGGGGGCAGTTGAGAAAGACGGTTGTATTTCTCTGAGGGAAATGCCAGCGCTGAAATATCGACAGCTCACCTCAACGTAAGGTGCTGAGAGGATTAGGGAGACGGTAGTGTGTCAAAGTTATATTCTGCCATACAGGTTGATTCTGCACAGTTTTTCCTTTGAATTGTTGCGTGTAGTTACAAACATCGGATTTACCCGATTGGAGGTTGATTCATTGAGAACAAAGCTGATAGGCGGATTTATCAGGCCTGCGCTGACTTGTTGAAATCATCCCCCTAAAGCCCTCAACGGCGGGAGGAGAGGCTCTCCACGACATCCCGGTGGGAGAGGGAAGACGCCAGCCCTCCGTACAGCGGTGGCCCGGAGGACGGTAGGTTATGGAAAGGTCTGTGGCCCTGACATCGATTAACGGAAACCTGAGAGAGGCATCCTGCTCTTCACCTCTCGCCGATGCCAGTGGTAAAACCAGAATATAATCTTTGTTGTGCTGTACATGAAAGTGTTTGCTTTGCTCGCTTGCTTAAAGAACAATGCATCTGTCTGAAATGCATATTTCTACCGTGATAATTAGGTCTAGGGGCAGGCATAGCATGGGGTCCTCTAGGTCTGATTTAATTGGCTCATTATTTGAGCACACAGTTAATCAGAGGCTTAATAGAAGCAACACATTCGTCTTTTTGTTTATGTGGGCTTATTGAAATGAGAATGCTAATTACGGTCATGCCATGCTGCAAACTTTACAAATGTTGCTTTTTGTCATAAATACAATAAACAACATCAATATTTAGACAGCTCAGGATTGTCCTGACTTAGAAGTGGAATAGTCCTTCATTATAAATTGGGAATCACTGGACTCACAAATGCCAGACAGAGTGCTGCTATGGTAGACAGACTTTAATTAGAGCATTGGACCTAGGCTCATTTAGGAAGGGTAGATGATGAACTGCAGTAGCATTCTCCCTCTCTCCCTCTCTCCCTCTTGCCCTCTCTCTCTCTCTCTCTCTCCCTCTCTCTCTCCCTCTCTCTTTAATGCTGATGATAGACTATAATTAAACTAAAGTAAACTCCATCGTTCAACTGTGTATTGTCTTAACTACCCTGGAACACCCTCGGCCCCGTCAGCGTAGAATTACCCTTACAGCAGTTTGCACCGGTCCCCATTAAAGATGAACCACACAAAAACAACGCAGTCCCATCTCCTCTGTCTCGTCTGGGCTCATTCATAAGAAGTGACCCAGAGACGCCGCATTAAAACGGGAACTAGTTGAGGCTTGGATTTATCTCAGCTCAGGCTATGCTGGTTTTGGGAGATCTACTTTGTCTTATTTTGGATGATCAAAGGAGCCCTATATCCCTACTAATGTCTTCCACCTAATGGGTAGTTCTCAGCGGGACGCTGCGGTGAGAATGGAGTCCCGGTCTGGAGGCTTCAGCATTAGCAGTAACCCCTCTAGCCCGGTGGCTAACAACTACAGAGAGAGTGCTGGCACTGCGGCCTTCCATTTTGGCTGTAAAAAACAAAATTTAACACTGAGACAAAAAGCATCCCTGCTTGAGGCTATGGCAGTGTGCAAGAATGTAATCATCATGAGCGCTATATGGGGTTTTACACAGTACTGATGTATATTCTGTACTTTGGACTGGTTAGAAGCACCGAATAATATAATTCAAATTAGTTTAACTGTTGATGTTAGTAAACGTAGATTAGTAAACGTATTGAAATACCAATTGATGATTTCACGTGTGTTGATTGTATCATTGTGAGTCGTGTTCACATTAAATTTCTTACTTATCGCCAAATGCCCTGGGTTTCGGCTTCTGACTCTCGGCTGTTTAATATTATATATGGATGACGTACTAATGAACACCTGTACACACATCATGCTGAACCTATATCTTTAAATACCAGATTGAAATACCATATACAAGTCTTAAGTACAACGCATCAGAGTAAGCCATGATGAACAGCTCTGCGCGATACAGCATATATAGTACATACATATACATATATAGATATATATATATACATACATATACATATACATATACATATACATATACATATACATACATACATACATACATATACACATATAGTATATATATTTATTTGAAGTGAAACCGATCAGCCTTCTGTTAGGGCTTGTTCACACTCGCTGCTGAGCTCTGTGGGAGGCAGCTTGGAACACGAGCTCCCAGCTAATGAAATGATCAAAAGGGAAACAGAAAAAAAATCAAGAACCCCAGCAAATCAGCGTTTAAAAGAGAAAAAGAAAAACCTCTCTTCTCGCATCTCCAAAGAAATGGAGAATTCCACAGAGCGTTGGTGGAAATGTGTCGTGTGCGCACTTGGAATTCCGATGGCGGGCGTACGGATCAGAATAAAACCAGAACATTCAGCAGGATTTATAATTTGATATTTATGTAAATCCATTGGAGAAATACACCGCTTAATTACCCAAGAGAGAGTGAAATGGGTGTGATAAAATATACATACAAATTGGAAGCGCCACACAAGATTAATTTGCCTTCTTAATTAGTTAAAAGCTCCACTATCAGATTTTTTTTGCTTTTGTTCAGATATATGTACGACGTAAATGTCGACGGAATAAAACGCAATCCATGCACAACTCTATAAACCCAGGGAATCACGCTTTCTAACTCAATTTGGGCAGTGTCGGCTAATGGTGTGGAGCTACAATGAGAGGACGTGAGGTCATAACCAATATTTAGTGTGTGAGTGGAAAACCCTAACAACAAATGAAAAACATCCCACTAATACCAAGCTTGGAGACAGGGTTGCTACTCAACCTCAGTTTTTTCAATCAACGCCACTATGCGCTTTTCTGAACTTGTAGCATGTTGTTTTACATTTGCACCAGTCTTGATAGCCTCTGTAATAACAGATGATCACATTTTGTAGTAAGACAAACGGTTTCTATCCATTGGCAGCCAAAATAACGATTGCTGCAGACAACACATTGTAAATGGTAAATGGCAATGATAGATCATGAACGCTAGAACAGGCAGTACACATGTTGGATTATCTGTCTGTCTGTCTGTTTATGTTCTTTCCAAGGCGTATCTTCTAACTTCCTTCCTTGGTTTGGATTGTGTATCACTGCAACCTCAGATATAAGTGTGGAACACAATTAAGGCAGTGTTTCTGGTCTAGTAGCTTATTGGATTTGTATTCTAAGGAGGACATTTGGTGGAAAGACTAACAATAGTCTTACAAATCAAAATTTTGATTCATATCTAAAGTATGATGGCAGACGAGCTCCAATCTGGGTGGACAGGACGTTTCACTGTCCTTTTGCTTTATATTTGTTTCGACCAGTCATGTTGCTGAAGGCAATTGGGGGACACAAACTCTGGCAGTAGTACACTGTAAAGAAGTGTCTGTATAGGTTTCTAATCAATTGTGTATACTGGGCAATGTAAAAATACACTTATTAAATCCCATTTTGAAATCGTATACAGATTTGTTATCCTTACCATAACACAAAACAAGTCGTAACTACGCCCCTTGGAGATTTTGGTTTCCGGCCCAGGTTCTGTGCCATCTCCCCACAGTATTTCTGCTATTACAGAGTAGGACTGCTGGATCTAAGTTAGTGTAACAATAACATAAAATCACAAAATCAAACCACTGAAAAACAACACGTAAGAAGTGCATGCCATACAATGGAGCGTTGCTTTTGCCTGACTTAGATGGATGGTGTTCAGCACAGAATAAACTGTCTCATCCAAATAAAATGGAAGCAATGGCAACTCTGTCACCAATGACATGAGTCCTTGATTGATGAACCCATCAATGGCGCAACTCCTTGAAAAATGTACTCGTTGTTTTTTTAAGCAGCATTGATATTCATCTACCTAAAGAATACTGTAATGTGTTTGACAAATGATGTGTTGGTAGCTGTATTATATTATTCAACCTAACAGACGATGAAAATCTCACAGGAATGCTATTGCAATATGTGTCCCATTTGTTCGATCAGCACGAATACACGTTCCAAAAGCGGAATTGCTTCATTGTTATTATTTTTGAGGTGTATAATCTGGGGGTTCCTCATCATCAACTGGCATTCGATTTTATTTTATTATAACTTCTTGGCATACCAGTCCATATCAAAGTCAATGCACGGTATGTACTGCGGGCGTCCCCCAACCACCGCCTTGAATGTCATCACAAACTCGACAGTGAAATGTGCAATTTACATAAACTTTAGGGAGGGTGTGGCAAGTGTGTTTCATGTTTGCAGACACAGACCGTGTCCATTTTTGCAGCCCTCAGGAGACAACAGATTGTTTTTCCATGGACGATAAAACTGTTTTATAGTAATAAGGAAGCATTACTGGAAAAGCCTGACACAGCATCCATTATGTGGTCGTATTTGTGGACAGCAAACTCCAACCACAAACTGAAAACTGTCTTCTATTGCTTGAGTAAGTTAGTCATTTTCTCTCTTTTGCTGCGCTAAGTAACTGAGTGGTAACAAATGCACTGGGGCTTTTTCATTGTATTTTTCCAAAAACAGCAAAAAAAACAACCGCAAAATAAACAGTGTAAATAAAAAAAGTGCTTCACTACCACAGAGCAGTACGCAAGACATACATTAATTCCAAGCAATATCTTTATGGGAGCTGTTTTGGAAATGCCATGTGTGTACCTGGTACCTTAAATATCGTGTTTTTCCAGGTAGCCTCCTCCTTAAGTATGGTTTATTCTGTAGGCATGACAGTTGCCATTATTACCGTAATTAATGACGTTACTTTAAAATGCAGTAAACACGGGAGAGGTGAGCCAATTACAATACTAAGATTAAACCCCCTACAGGAAACTTAATTTATAAATGTAGCAAATATAGATAATGGAAAACCAGAATCAGTATTGGTACATAATTATTTCGTATTAAATCAATATATATAATGTAATATAGAAATGTATAT
>JAOPUA010000161.1:1730858-1746562 GCA_027122455.1 Trisopterus luscus | reverse complement strand
AGAGAGAGAGAGAGAGAGAGAGAGAGAGAGAGAGAGAGAGAGAGAGAGAGAGAGAGAGAGAGTGAGAGAGAGAGAGCTTTTATCAACATTGACATTTATTGGAACACTATTGAACAAAAAAAGAAGTACAACAAAAAGTACAAAATATATAGGCCTAAGATGACAAACACAATGTTATGTTACAGTTCGATTCAAATGCAGCATTAGAAAACAAAGACCGGTTAGGATTTTGCTGAAATTATGAATCTAATAATAATCTAATCTAATAATATTCCAATACTCCATTCCATCAAAAGGTGTGTAAGAATATGTAATGTTTGAGAACAGCACTGTGATGCACAAGCTTCAGGAACATAGAGGTTGGCTTCCGCTTACAGGAAACCAAAAACCAGCATAGTATGAGATGTCGAAACAGAGTGTGAAACAGATGAGACTTTCCATTTGAGAAGAAGACTACCTTATTAAGGTAAAAGCATGGCGGTAAGACTACTCCTCTTCTGCCTCACTGGCCTTGTATTGTCTGAAGAACGGCCTGGTAAGTCTTCCTTACTAGTGATTTGTAACATTTAATTTTAACAGGTTTGGTTTTGTTTGGCTTTCCATCAGCTTGAAGGTTCTCATAGGTGATTCTAACTTAGGCCAACAACACAAACCCAGGTTTTATTTTCATAACGACGTAGGTGGTCAAAACATTGTCACTTCTATTTCAAGATAAAATCATATCAACCATCATTACTGATCATTGCACCTCATATTTAATATTTATACCTCAACTTACTTTTGCTACATTCGCATTAACCTCAAACTAAAATTGAACTTCATGAACTGTACTTTTTTTTTTGTTGCTGTAGTCTAGATCAAATTATTGATGTCAGTTGGCAAGTAACCAAACTTTAAGAAACCATCTCCCAATGCTGTGTCATTTCAAGCACAAGACTACCCCCATGTTTTATGGGACCTGATAGTGCCTCCTACACATTCAAAATACATTTTAAATGTTACATAATCTATTCATTATGGTGCATTTCCACCGGTGGGTACGCTTCGGACCCATTAGAAATAAATAAGCTAAAACAAAATCCATGTGGTTTTACTAATACAATTTCAGTTGACACTTTACTTTCATTGACGTCAACTCATACTCCACTTCCCCAGTTTATGTGTGGTCCTTTTTATGTACTAGTGTGTATCTGTCAGTATAAAAAGGCTTCTGCAATGGTCCTACTGTTGGTGATTGTGCATGTTGATGAAAAGATACTATGGTGTCACTTTTAAATCCAATAGGTTGATTCACATTTTCCTTCATTCTCTCCTGTATGTCAGATGTGGACTGCTTGGTGGTGAATTTAGACTATGTTCACTGTTTGTGGAACGGATCTGCAAGCCCAGCTGTCAATTATACTTTCTATAGCAAGTGAGTCAAGCCATAACTGATGAATCGTCATGGATTGGATTGACAAATGAAATGATCTCCTAAACGGTTTTGATCCACTGCATGTTCAAAGAACAACTTGTATCCTCCTGATACACCTACTGCAGCCTTTTACAGTATTGTTCATGGTCAACATCGCATTGCTTTTATTAAGCAAACTTGTTCACAGTTGAAATGTGATGCATCCTCAGGTTTGGTGAGGTGTTCAACAAGTGTGCCAGATATGTCTTGGAGGATAATACTAACGTGGGGTGTGATCATCACTATGGGAATCTAATAACGGAAAGGTCCAGAACATTCACCACCAAACTGGTGATCCTGAACAATAGCTTTCCGCAGATACACCAGCTCAAGAATAAAGGTATGAACAGTAAAACCAACGAATTGAGATTCCCAGGTCCCTCTTAAAAGGACATGTCTGTAGGCTACTGTGAGGGTACTTTACTTTGTCTTAATAAAATCTATAAATTGTATTTTTTTTTTTTAATCTAATTTACTTAACACAAAGATTACAAAATCTATTTAACAAACAGCTAAACCATCCCAATCAGGAAACCATAATAAAACCTTTCAAATTAGCTTTTGATTCTAATTTGAGAAGATGTTAAGTATTATGTGTTCCTAAAACTATCTATGTATTCTGTGTCAACAACAGTCAAGATGAACGCCCCCATCAATTTGACAGTAAAAATCGGAAGCGACTCAAACCTGCGGTACTACTGGAATTACAGCAACAGTAACAACTGCATTGTGAGCCAAGTTCGCCGAAGGATCCAAGGAAAAGAGTGGGAGGTAAAAACAACAACAAAAAAAACATGCGTGTCTATCTTAAAATATCTTATTTCTTTAGGGTAATTCCCTCATAAGTTTTTTCGAAGGCATCATCTTTTGTTTAAACCATGAGATGTCATCAGATAATTTGTATTATATCTTCCTTCTCCAAACCTGTTTAATATATTCCTAATCCTTTTGTTTTCTTCTTTGCCTTGTGGTTCATCGTATTCTGGTCAGAATATCACCTTGAATATAACTACTAGGACTTACACCATCAACCTGCCCTCCAGCCGATACCGCTATGAGCTGCAGGTGAAGAGCACCATAGAAAACTATTGTGGACAGTCATTCTTCTGGAGTGACTGGAGTCCATCTGTCTTCTGGGGGTCCATGAGAGAAAGCAACAATACTAACAATACAGGTAAAATAAATGTGTCTGTTTATTGTTATAGTACTACATTCTCTAAGGGCTACCCAAGCACACATACTATTAAGTTAAATCATGTGAAGAGGTTTAAGATGTTGTCTTTAAAGCATGAATTCAACCACAATTTGTATTTATGAAAGACCTTGAAGCTACACTTTGTACGTTCTTCCATGAGAAGCCTATAGTGGCTGGAGTTGTAGCTAAAGTTATAGCTTTTTTTCTTTTTTTATAGCTATTTTCCGAAGTCTGAGACCTTCCCAAGGATTTATAAACTTATTTGAGAAGGGTCAAAAATGTTAGGCATAAATAATAGCAGGTTTAATCTTTTCAAATATGTCTCTGTCAGGCAAAGGCGTGTCCGTATTGACCCCTGTGTTGTGGGTTCTGGGGTCAATAGCCATGGTCCTTCTATTGGTCATTCTTCTTGTGCGACACGAAAGGTGCGTTGATCTCTTTTAACATTGAAACTACTGGTTTCATCTTTTTTTTATCAAGTTGATAATCTGTTTCAGAATGTATTCAAGCAAAAGTCTTCAGATCTTGAATCCAAACATGAATCCAATCCTCATTCGATACGTTCATTACACGATTATACTCCTGCATGTAAAAAATCTAAACGCAGTCATTGACTGCGTTTACATGCAGGAGCATAATCGTTCATTACACGATTATGCATAATTGGATTGGATTCATGTAAACAGGTTTATTCAATCTGTTTCACCAAACGGATCGTCTCAGGATCGCATTAGCAAAGTCGATACGACAGCTGGGCTTGAGCCAGTCCCAGTCGTCTATCTACCTGCATGTGCACCAATCGTATCGTATCGTATTGCCGGGAGTTCGCGTCCTGCACATGCTCGAGAATTCCGGCCAGGTGATTTCACCCGGAAGTGGAAGGAGACAACGTAGTAAATAGTGGTGTTGTTGCCGTACACCATCTTTGTTTGCCTGCCGCCAGATAGTTAGTTGTTGCTTTTACGTAGCCGTGAACCGGAAGTGGCTCTAGTACCACTTGTCTAAAGGGCTACAGCGCCACCTAGCGTAGCGGATTCAGCCGGGTCTCCGGCCATTTTTTCGAATCTGATCTGATGCATGTATACGCAGACAAGTGACAGCCCCCCCCCCCCCCGTCGAGTGGCAATCGTTATATGGCTTAAACGATCTTAAGTCGATCTGATCCAACCATGTAACCGCAGTCAATGATTAACATTATTTGATGCGGTTATATTATAATATATAATTATTATTTAGCATTCGCAAGATACTCTGGTTTAACTGGCACACTATCTCCAATCCTGTTAGAATAACTAAATAATGTATAAATTAATAGTTACCATGAACAGCATTAGTAAGCATGACTAACACCATTAGTAAATTACTAGACTAGACCATAACTTAACTGTTATTTATCTTTTATTTAATGCTTTCACTGCATTAACTACTTAATGGAAGGAGGAACGGAGGAAGGATTGTGGGTCAGTGCTCATTGTCAGAAGATTTAATCTTTGAGAGAATCTGTGAAAAAAGCACTTATAGAATTATTTGACATGATTGGTAACAGGCATCATGTCCATGGACCTTTCACGACCATTATCCATGATTCAACAGGGTTCCTTTGTTGTGTATATGCTGAATTACAAAGAAATGGAGATTTCTTCTTCATATGTCTACCCTTATTGGGCCCACGTGCTGGGTTGGATCATGTCAATGTCTTCTATCCTCATGGTGCCACTGTTTGCCATTGTGCAGATCTGTCTTGGGACAGGGTCCTTCAGACAGGTCAGTGTTTGTATTTGTCATATCATATCATATCCTTTCATATAATAGATCATCTCTTAAACATTTGCTTATTGTGAGTGCACACTGCAAAAACCATGTATTCGTCATTCTAATTTTTTGTATAATGTATGATGGCAGTGTTGTTGGATCTGCGATGCAAAACAAGCAATGCATGGTCTCAAAATGAGCTCACTGTACAGGGTTATCCATAATAAGATCAGACAGTCCAAGAAAAGGAAAACTACAGATGCATTTTTGGATATAGATACAATATATAATAGTTATAGTATTAGTAGTAGTAGTATTAGTGGTAGTATTAGTGGTACCACACATTCAGCAGTACATGGATCAGAGTCAGTATTGTAAGATGTTTATAACTCTTCCTTTTCAGCGTTTATCCATCCTTTGTCAACCTATTGAAGCTCCAACCGGCCAGAACACCAAAATTGGAGCAGTTGAGTCAAATCAAGGGCTGATGATGTTGGATGTGTCCTAGACTAAAATGTACTAACTCAGACTTCTGAGGCAGACAACTGTTCGGAATAAACTCGCTATTGCTGAGCAATCTTCATAAATTGTTCAATTGAAGAGTGTCTTTTGTATAACACGTTTAGCTATAGCGTGTAAAAGTAATATAAAGACTTGATTCACTCAGAACTGTGGAATGGTTCCATTAAATATTTACAAATAGATGGATTTGGTTATTTTCTTTATCCTGCAGCCAGAACAATTTATAAACATAGTGGGTAAATGTCATCAATCAACTTCAAACAATCAGACCAAACCTTTTAAAGCAACAGAACAATACTAAAATGGTAAATGGGTCATTTATATAGCGCTTTTATCCAAAGCGCTTTACAGTGTTGACTGACATTCACCCATTCAAACACCGACGGCAGAGTCAACCACGCAGGGCGACAGCCAGCTCATCAGGAGCAATTAGGGTGAGGCGTCTTACTCAGGGACACCACGACACTCAGCTAGGAGGAGCCGGGGATCGAACCAGCAACCTTGCGGTTACCAGGCAACCCGCTTTACCTCCTGAGCTTATGCCCCCCCAATACTAAGATTATATCATGTAGACAGATTTTTACTGATATGCTTAGAAGCTTAGCGTGTGTTGTAACAATTTATAACGTCAAATGTTTATTATGATAATAATGATAAATATATAATAATATTTATATTAATAACAATAAAATAGTTATTATTTATGAAAATAATAACAATAATAAAATACAATATTATTATTATTATTATTATTAATAATAATAATAAATAAAGTTATTAACAATAGCTTGAGGCCAATGTAGTCTGTGCTGGACATTGCTGTTCAATGGTGACCACACAAGTTGGCATTCTACCCAAGTAAAGACCACACCCGCTCACTCCCTCAATAAAAACACAAGTGGGCCCACAGAAATGGTATTTGAATGAGTGTAAGTTGAAAAGGATATCCCTTGCTGTTTAGGGAGTGGTCACCAAAATCTGTTCTGCCGCTTGTGGTGTTCTCTGCAATGGCAGTCGTCCAATAAGGGCGGATACAATTAGCTCATACTCTTAATTCAGAAACAATTCAATGTTGCAGTCAGAATCTATCATATAATATTTTGGTAATGATAAGAATAATACATATAAATAAATCACACATAACATTTGCCATACATAAATGATATGCTACCCCACTTCTTTATGCTATGATATGTTCTCTGATATAAATACGTTGAAATAAAATACATAATTTATTACTCAGTTTCTTCCGTACCGCATTGCAAATTGTACGCCTTATTTAGCTAAGCCTAGTTAGGCTTAGTTATTGTTTTAAAACGCATTCATTGTCTGTCGAGGTGACGTCATTGTGATCCACATACACAGCAGGAGGGGTGAGGTGGCCAACCCAAGGAGCGATCCACCGGTATCATGGCTTCCTAACAGGAAAGGAAGTGATTTAGTGGGAAAATACAGAATTTCGTATTGAATATTAGCGCAAATACAACATTTGCGTGACCGTGACGGTGGGTAAGTGGGGCCTGGCCTCCCATTGCGCCCCTAGATCCAGGATCTACTTCAATTAATTTGTAAATTTCCATTCCTGCACCGTGGAAGATGGCCGACCCGGCGGAGTGCACCATCAAAGTGATGTGCCGTTTTAGGCCCTTGAATAGCTCAGAGGTAACCAGAGGAGACCGGTATATACCCAAGTTTCCTCAAGGAGATGACACGGTTGTAATCGCGGTAAGTTGTTTCCGTCTTGAACGTAGACCTTTTAGCCAGAAACCGCTGTTGTAGTCGGCGGAAATTAATATATCTCGGAGGTATAGGGTCGTTAGCATTTTAGCTTCCGTGCTAATGTTAGCCCAGTGCTGACCTGTGCGATCTCTCCTAATTGGCCCTTCGCTGTACCTAAGCGTCTGCCATTAATTAATAATAATTTAATCTGACATATCCTTGGTATGATGTGTGTAGATATATCTATATTCGATTGTCTTTCGGCCATCACGTTCACAGAACAAACTAATACCCTGCATGTCCCAAATGTCAAGTTCGCGGTTGTTCTTTCGTGGCTAGCGAGCTGTCATTCAACAATGAAACACACAACGACTGTCCCTGGTCGCTGATATTAAGAAGATTGATGGCTTTACTATCACTCGATGTCACTGTGCTACTACAAACATAGGGCGTCTATACAAACTAATACTGGGAACCATGAAGAAACAATAACGTTACATGACAATGGCTGATGTGAAGTGCTAGCTAGGCCAGCTGGTGGCTTGACAGATTAGCTGGCCCTGGCTTGCTAGTCAGCTAGTTCCACACAGCTCACTTGTTAACCATGTTAGCGATATGGAAACGCGTATTGTGCATCCTAGATCTAGCTGTGACATCGATGAGATGTAGCCAGATTTGATTAGTCGCTTGCTGTCACATATTCAGATTGCCTTGAGGAACGAGTTTTGAAAGCAAGGCGGTGGTCTAGTTGTGCATTCCATTCAAGTTACATTTGTATTCAGTTTACTTCTACTAATCCTCGTACCCTTGTGACACAGACCTCTAAAAACAGGATTAATGAAACGTGACACTGCTTCATTGAGTCAACGACGAAGGCATGCTAATTACTATCGATGGTGGCTTGTTACTGCACAGAAGCGTTTGAGTACCGTTAATATTGACAAGGGTGTGGACTGGTAGTCTGTTAAATACTAAACAAGAGACCTAAATTAACCTCTCCAAGTCACCTATGTGGCTGTGCTTCAAAGAAAACGAGTAAGTTACCAAGTTAGTTTAACACGTTCTTGAATGTCTTAACAGTAACACGTTGTTAACCTTCTGAGTAGTAACAATCTAGCCTTTCAAATATGGTTACACATTATGTTTCATGGCAGCCACCCGCCCTGTTTTGCATGGACTTTGGTGTCTGACAAAGGGATTACACCTCAGGAAAAGAAGCAGATGAAGCACTTGGGGCCTTTTACAAGATAGTAAATTCTGTCTTATACTGTATTCTTACAGTGACATCCAAAGAATAAGCCTAACATTGAATTTAGCTGATAGCGCTTGGACACAGTGGACCTATTCATTCAACGTTTCGCAAACAAAACTGCCTGTGTGGATATCATTTTGCAAGCAAGTTTTTAATAGTTTTGAGTGACAAAACATCCAAGCTACTGCTAGCAATCCTAGCATTTGAACCGGGCCACGCATATTTGCCAAACCCAAGTCAGTACGACTTTATATATTTACTTAATCCCTGTGCAGATTGTCAAAGACACAAGTGCTGGTGGCAAGGGGCCCTGCCTGTATCTGCTAGCTCAGCTGTTGGTAGAAGTGGCGCACTAACTGTACGCATACATGGCAGTGGCACAGGCCTTCTGGGTAATCCCCTGTGTTCTATCGCCTGGTAACCAGCTGTTCTTCCAATCAGGACAGTGCTGGGCACGGGTAGAGTTCTCCTGATGGGCTGGGGTGATTTGTTATGTTGATGTATGTTGTTTGCACTATTATTCCCTATCACTGACTTGTTTAAATCACAGTTTTATGCACCCTGTATAAGGCCTGATGCCTAAACTGCCTAATTTCTCTTCCATAGCCTGTAGTACAAAAGTGTACAAAGCCACCTTTGTCAGAATTATAGTGAACAGAGTCAACATTTGTGTCCTTGTCCCTTTTTGTCTGTACTCTTTCTTGACTGTCCTGTTTCCTGAATAATTGGGGATGTCGAAAAAATTGAATATGACTATGACCAAATTTAAGTTTAGTTTCTCTTTTCACTACCGACTAGAAAAAGTACGACTTCACACTTGACCAATCTGCAAGAAAAAAAAAAATGGTATGGCTCAGCTCCTTTTCATACTTGAAATGATGATGTAACCAGTTGAAAGGAAATTTCAATTGTCTACTTACAATCTTTGCTATGAAGATGATACCTAATCTGGCATTAGAATATCGATAAATATAGCCCAGCTTTATGCTGCAATGATTCATAGTTTTCCTTCCCCTCGCAAATATTTCCATGTGGTGCTCGGCTGCCTGGACATAGTTGTTACTCGTCACTATAGGAAGGGTGGGCCGCATGCTGCCCACGGGTCAATTATTCATGCACCCATTACTGTTCCCCCTGGGCCCTCGTAGACAAAAGGATGATGTCGTTGACCACGGAGTTCACACACTGCTGTGTCCTCCATGAGATGATGGTAGATGGAGATAACCGGAGAGGATATGGCTATTGGATAGGTCTAGTTGTTAAAGTGAGAGGAAGGCCTTCTACTTTACTGGTTTTACTGAATGTATGTGAAAGGATTGGAAAAAAAGTATATGGCATATATTATGTCTGCAATATGTTATTACTGGTGGTCATAAGCACTATTCTGACCGTCTTTTCTTAGGACAAGCTGGCTTTGTCTGGTAACAATAAAACGTTTATGATTAGCTATCAGGTAGCATCATGTTTTGCAATCTACTGTTAACCGAAAATGACAACATAAGTCTGAGTCATTGACGTCATTGAACCAGATATCCACTAGCACTGCACGAATTTAGACATGGTATTGAGTTGACGTTTCAAGATCACAATTCGATTCTCAACTGGCCTTGTCCTCCCTTTCGTAAGCAATTCATCTCAACCAATTCTTGCCATAAAAGTAAAAAAAAGCATCCCCTGACATTAGCTAATGATGAGAGGGACTCGACAGCTCTGGGCTTCCTCAGTTCACCCATCCTGAATGCAGCGTGCTATTATACACACACTGCATTTGATGCAAATATATAGCCCAGAGAAAAAGTGAATCGCTGCCTCTGCAATTTCAACAATGCACTATTTTCCACAATTAGCTAAAATAGTTTAACCTCAGCTATCCGTGCCTTGGCTAATGGTGCCTCTGCATCGTTGCAGGTTGTGTAGACCAGACAGTAGCTCAGCTGCTTTTAAGACTGAGCAGGTCGAGCCAGCTAGGGTGTGTACTGCTGTTGCCAGTGTTGGCTATGACTGGTCTAATGACGTATAGAGGAATACATTTGGAAGGGGCAACGGCCAGAGCTTTGTGTGCGCAGTAGAGTGTCGGTGCCTGCTGGCCGTTGTGGACAGAGTTGCTTTGTCCTTCTGATGTACAAATGACAGTAAAATACACGGTGGATCTTTTCCAGGGCGGTGCACTTCCGTATCCGTGCAGGTACCTCAGGCGGAGGATGATATGGGGGCATACACTAGGAAAATGAATTAATCCTGTCGATCTCTGTCACACAGTCAGAGCGATTCCAATAGTTTGCTCCGTATTTATAGTCTCTCAGCTGGTGACATTGAAGCTAATGTTCAGAAGGTGTTTACTGGAGGGAGGGAGGGAGAGGGTGAGGGAGAGGGGGAGAGAGAGAGATAGGGATAGAGAGAGAGAGATCCCCCCCCCTCTGCAGTGAAATGCAGGAGGGGATGTTGGTCAATGTTCCAGTTTCTTCCAGTGTGGGGCCTGGGCTAATTTATACAGGTGCTGTGGTCATCTTGTGACGATTTCCTGGCTGCCAGGGTGGGTTCATGTCTCTGAAAAGGATTACCCAGGGTGTGGCAGAGAGGTGTGTGTGTGTGTGTGGCAGAACGTACATTGTCCCCCGTTGCTGCCATTTCCCAGCAGGATAGTGGGAGAGGGATGAGGCAGGTGATTTTTTTTTTTTTTTGACCGACGCAGCCAAACATCTTCTTCAAAAACCTGCTGAAACGCTTGATGCATCAGTTTTTGTACTCTGCACACTCTGTACTCTGCACACTGTAAACCAATCGGTTCAAATCTCCCTTGATTCAAGCGCAAAGACACTCCCTGAATAGCTTGTTTCTTTTTGTTGAATTGGGCAATAGCTAACATATCATTATGGTGATTATAGCTTAAAGACTAGTCTTTTAAGATTAGACTAATCCTTATTGTTGTGATAGTGTTGTATAGCCATGTCCTTATCCAATGTCAGTATTCTATAGAAATGTACAAACAATTTTGGTTCTCATTTCAGAGGCTATCGATCAGAATTTTATTTCAGCCGTTGTCCGATGAAACTATGAAACGTGAATCGTTAGTTTCACAGTGAAAATGAATGTTTTGGTATCCAACATTGGTTGTGTGACTGTTGACTCACCAAAATGCACGGCTATACATTTCTTGCAATAGTTAAAATAGTCAGTAATAGTTCTTATACTCTGGTTAGTTGTAGTATGAGGGATTTTGGTGATCATTATTGCCAATAGTAAAAACACGACTTTTGAAACAATGATCTCATACTATCTCCCTGTCTCTCTTCCAGAGCAAGCCCTACGCTTTTGACAGGGTCTTTGCATCGAATACCTCACAGGAACAAGTGTACAATGCTTGTGCACAGAGGATTGTCAAAGGTGAGCTTTCTCTTCCTCTTTTCATCTGTCTACTTAGCTTATCCATGGTGTTAAAAGATTTTATGAAGGCATGAGTTCACTCAAAGCACGCGTGTTTTTGATTGGCTGCACACGTACGTTTAATGTATTTTAAGATGTTCTGGACGGATACAACGGGACGATTTTTGCATACGGGCAGACATCCTCTGGAAAAACTCACACCATGGAGGTATGACATGTTTCTACTATCAACAGTGAACCATTGTTTCTGTTGCCGTTGTGTTAAACCTCTCAAATGATTTGTAATACTTCAGACATTACGTAAGACGTGACTGTATATGCACACCCTAACTATAAATATAGATTCAGACAATTGTAATTTGTATCCCAATAGATGATTCAGCCAATCAGTGCAGTTGTACGGTGTATCACGGTGCTTCTTCTCCTTGTTTTCAGGGACTGCTCCACGACACAGACTCCATGGGAATCATCCCCAGGATCGTGCAGGACATCTTCAACTACATCTACTCCATGGACGAGAACCTGGAGTTCCACATCAAGGTCCAAAGAAAAAGAGAATCCCACGCTTTACAAAGAAACATGTTTGACTCTGAGCTCCCCGGCCTTTGTTTGCTTGCTTCATTTGTTTATTGTTTTGTTATTTTTCGGTCGCAGGTGTCGTATTTTGAAATCTACCTGGACAAGATTAGGGACCTGTTGGATGGTAAGTGACTAGGATGTGAGCAGGGGAATACAAATATGCAGAGGTTATTTAAAATTTGATGCAGATTCAATAATACGTGCGTACGTTTTCCTCCCCTCTTCCAGTATCCAAGACCAATCTGTCGGTGCATGAGGACAAAAACAGAGTTCCCTACGTCAAGGTAACAGGCTCCCCCCCCCCGTGATCCCCTTCCCTTGAACATTGCATGTATTGGGACCCACAGGGAACACTCCCAGGTGTGTCGTCTTCCCCCCAACCCCCGCACGTGTTGCTAATGTTACTGTGTCATTGGTTCAGGGATGCACTGAGAGGTTTGTCTGCAGCCCAGAGGAGGTTATGGACACCATCGACGAGGGCAAATCTAACAGACACGTGGCAGTCACAAGTAAGACACGCACACACACACACACACCCCATTCTTCTCTTGCTTTTGGTAGCTGCATAACGTCCCCGGTTGTAGTTATGCATCTCTTTTGTATACATTTTCACTTATCATCCATCGCTTTACAGATTATCGGCAAATACTTTCAAAGTTCCCCCATTTTGTGGTGTACCTTTATAAAATATGTATTTGCGAAACGCACACCATTGTTTGAACAAGCAGTCTCCTTTTCATTACGGCCAGATGCATAATAGAATATGAACCATTATTGCGGTTATTATCGAGCCCCACTCGCTCGCGGCTGGTTCCCCTCTCAAGCCCCGTGCGTGATGTGCGTTTCCCAGACATGAACGAGCACAGCTCCAGGAGCCACAGCATCTTCCTCATCAACGTGAAGCAGGAAAACACGCAGACGGAGCAGAAGCTCAGCGGGAAGCTCTACCTGGTGGATCTGGCTGGCAGTGAGAAGGTACGCTGTCACTCTCATGAGGCTGGAGCCGGTAGCTAGCCACACTGTGCCGGCGGCCCCTTGCAAGGAAATCTATCAGACTCCGAGCACCATCTTGGGGCTATTTCACGATCACAAGGAGGGCGTTGTAGCGGCTAGGTGCTTGGTTGTCCTTAGTCTTCTATAGACGGTTTAATGTTGCGGACGATATAATGGACCTTTGCACCTCATCTTTTGTCGATGATTTACCCTGCCATCTGATGACCAACTAGCTCGACCTGCCACACCACCGTGGACACTACTCATTTTCTACTTTCTAATGATTTAAATTTACTTGTTTTAACTGTTTGCTTGTTCTGCTTCCATTGCGGTGCCCATTGCACTTCTGACCAACCCTGGAGCATATTCCACATTGGCTTAAAAGAATACATATGTATAGTGTTTTATAATTTAAAATAGGCCCATTACTGAGAATAGGCATAAGGCACAGTTTATATAGGCAAAATAAATGGCACTAAAGAAATCTCTAATTCCATGAAGCCAGGTTTGAATTTTGTATAGATTGGAGGCCTCTCTATAGAGAGGAGTACTCTCAGTATCGATCCTCAGAGGGTGGGTAACCCTCTTGGGACCCCTGTGGTTCCCATCAACCCATCCTCCTGTTTTTATTCACAGGTCAGTAAAACGGGAGCCGAGGGTGCTGTGCTGGATGAAGCCAAAAACATCAACAAGTCTCTGTCATCTCTCGGGAACGTCATCGCTGCTCTAGCCGAGGGAACGGTAAGTTAAAGTGTGTGTGTGCGTGTGCGCATCGTATACGTTACATGATAATGCAGACCAGCTCACTTGACAAAGTCACATGGATACAACATAGAACAAATGATAGGGGTATTTACTGATTGCCGTATGAAACACTTCAAAATGCGTATATTAACCGTTCCATTAAAGTCCCACGTAAGGCACCTTTCCTAGAATTAAAATAGTTTCAGCATTATACAAATTATGACTAAAACTTATGAAGTGGACCACCGAAAGGCTGGATGTAATGGCAGAAACTAGAGGCAAGTGGAACGATGCAGCACAAAGTGCTTTAGGTGTCAAAGAGATGACGTGTGTTTTGTAACCGCAAACATTGGTTATGGGTGTTATCGCGGTAAAGTCATATTTTATCCTCTGTAGCAGCCCAGACAACTAACGTCGTTTTATTCAGATGCTGTTGCCTCCGAGCTGTTGATCCAGCGGTGTCGGCGGCTTCCATTTGAATCAATGTTTAGTCTGTTGTACGCCATCTCTTTATTCGGGGCGCTTTCCCCCTGGCGCTTTCTTGCAGATTTATCTGCAGTTTTGGTTAAACAAGTGTTGTATTGTGCACTCACTCTCTCCCTTTTTAACTGGAAAAGTGTACTTTCTAAGGCAAGTTATTGGCTCATTGTAGGTGCGCGGGTGGATAATCGATGACTCTTCTCTTCAGCGCAGTCGTGTAATGTTACGGAACGCTAACGGCCGACCCACTTACTGCCCGTCTCCTTTTAACAGTGACGAGCGGTGACTGAAACCGCTGTGTGGACATGTTAATCTCTGGTTGGGACCTCGGGTTTCACAGAGAGGGTAGCATGTCGTCTAACCTGTTTGTATTCCGACCGCATGGTCCCTATGCCCCACAGTGTTTCACACAGATCATACCCCTATTACCCCAGCGTTTTGACCGTGTGTTAATGAGAGCAAATATGCTGCGGGTTATATCCCAATTCAAAGTCATTTCTCATTGTGTTAGGCTCATTAAACAGCAAATAGGGTAGTGATGGAGATGCTCTCTCTGTAATAATAGAGAGCAAGTAGTGAATAAGGTGCATCCTTTGTGTGGCTTATCAAGGAGTCTTCCTTTTCCCACTGGGTTTATTGAGCTTTTCCCTTACAGGATACTCTCCCTTATCATTAGAATGGGTCCCTGGGGAGTACTTTCAGGCTATGTTTGTAAGAAGGGTGTGCATAATAGTCTTAGAGCACCATTACTACTCTAGATGTGTACAGTAGCTAGCATGCCGCTTTTACATTATCCTCAATCATCCTCTAAAGTGTGTGTGTGTGTGTGTGTGTGTGTGTGTGTGTTTGTGTGTTCTAGGCCTACATCCCGTACAGAGACAGCAAGATGACTCGTATCCTGCAAGACTCCCTGGGTGGAAACTGTCGGACCACCATCATCATTTGCTGCTCGCCTTCCTCCTACAACGAAGCAGAAACCAAGTCCACTCTCATGTTCGGACAGAGGTGGGAGGCTCTCCTGATTGTTGCTAACAGCAAACTTCATGGGCATATTTCTGGGCACCAATATTTCCTTTTTAGGCCTGAAATGTAACTCCTTATTTCTACCAAATAAAAATAAGCTAGTGTTGCAACCGGCCTTGTGAGGGTGGTTTGGTACGTTTTACAATCAGGTCATTGTTGATTTGAAAAAGGGCTGTTTTTCAACCTAGTACAAATGGTTATTTCATCCAGACATAAAGAAGGAAACCTCATTAATGCGGTTTGCCCCCCTGGCTTCTGATGCAACAGTTTGGTTTGAAATGTAAATAGCAACTCTACAAGATGGATGGATCGATAATATTGTTTTAAAACCACTCCTGACCTGAAATGAGTTTTATGAGTTCAACTTGCATTCTTGCCATTCACACTGGAGAATGTGACCCCATGACGCTTTGTCATGGTATTTTTTTCATTAATTTCTATGACAAAGATTTGAGACCTGGTAACCTTGAGTCTCAAACAACCAGCTGTTTGGAGAAACGCAAAACCACCCGGCTCCTAACAGCAATTCATTGTGTGTGGGTGTGTGTGTGTGTGGGTGTGTGTGTGTGTGGGTCTCAGAGGGTCTCTGAATGAGTGTGTGTGTGGGT
>JAOPUA010000161.1:1598044-1610695 GCA_027122455.1 Trisopterus luscus | reverse complement strand
GGTCTTTTTTTACTCCCAAAAACACACATGCACACACATACAGACAAGGACAAAGACACACACACACACACACACACACGCACGCACGCACAAAGACATACACTAAATGCAGGTTTACCATCACAGATGACACCAGTGTCTTCATTGTGTTCGCAGTTATGAGAAGCAAACCCTTCATGTTCACAGTCAGTTATTGATGGTTCATTTCCTCCACACTTGACTTCGTCCAACCAGATGGGTCCTGTACCCTCTCCAAAAAATGCCTCGTTGGTGACTGATATAGCACTGCCACACCCCAGCTGTGTACAAACCACCTGGGCATCATTCAGGTCCCATTCATCATCACAAACTGTGCCCCACTCGCTATTATGGTAGACCTCCACCCTGCCTGAACAGGAGTTGTCGGAGAGACCGTTGACCAGTCTCACTGGAGAGGCAGCTACGAAAAAAGGAAAACATTTTACTACGGGTTGATTGAAGAAGTTATTGAATGAAGACAACTTAAACATGATAATCACGTTTTCATCACATGGCTTTTTATTTGTTAGTAAAATAAGCCATGGATTGAGTATCATGCTATTTTAGCGAAAGACACTAACGATAATGCGTAGCCACAGGTTAAATGTATTACCTTCACAGACAACAGCAGCGTCCTGAACGTGATCACAGTTGTGGAACCACGGCCCACTATGGCCACACTCTGTGAGCTTAGATTCGTGGCCATTGCAGTTGATATCATTCAACCGTATACGCCCGTGGCCAGGTCCAAAACTGGCACCATGTGGTGCAGACAGCACCCTCCCACAGCCCAACTGTCTACACACCACCTGGGCATCGAGCAGGTCCCAGTCATCATCACAAACTGTGGCCCACTGGCCCTGGAGAAAGATCTCCACCCTGCCTGAACAGGAGTTGTTAGAGAGACCATTGACCAGTCTCACTGGAGATGCATCTACGACAAGAGAGAAAATATGAACGAGAACGAGTTGATTGAAGCAGTTATGGCATGAAGATAACCTCAAATAACAAACAAAACTGGCAGTCATGAAAGCTGACTCCAACAAATGGTGAAAGCAAAAAATCCCTTTTAAATTGATGATCATACGTGTTCATGAAGCATTTGTACCACATAATGTGTCATTTGATCAACTAGTTATTGAGAGAACTTTTTTGTAATTTTTAATGAAACTATCACTGTACAGAGAAATCTATCCATATTGACATTTTGCACCCTTAAGCGACAATGTTCAGCATGTAAAATAATACCTGAGCACCAAGTTTTAGGAATTTTCCCCCATCAGGGTGGCGGGGCTGATTGTTTGACTTTGACCATGACTTATAACGCCCTATGGGCAAAAAGATCCCAAACTGTTGGGAGACCTGCTTACTGAGAATATAAATGTTAGTGAGACACTTAAAACTTTTAAGCAATCAGCCTTAAGTATAGGTGTTGCCAATCCAGAATAATAATAATAATAATAATACCTAAACACTACAATAACAATAATCATCCACAGGTTCTCTGTGAATAGCATTTATAAGCAATGGTTCCTCCCTTGCTTTTGAAAGAATGGGATGTTATTTATTCAATAGGAAAATGAGCCATCGATCTCGTTTCATACTATTTTAGCGGAAGACAAATCATATAAAACAGCGACAAGTTCATCAATGAATTACCTTCACAGACAACTCCAGCGTCCTCCTGGTGATCACAGTTGTGGGACAACAGCCCTCTGTGGCCACACTGTGTGAGCTTAGATTCGTGGCCAGTGCAGATTATATCATCCAACCCTATAGGCCCTTGTCCACGTCCAAAACTGGCACCATGTGGTGCAGACAGCGCCCTCCCGCAGCCCAACTGTCTACACACCACCTGGGCATCGAGCAGGTCCCAGTCATCATCACAAACTGTGGCCCACTGGCCCTGGAGAGAGATCTCCACCCTGCCTGAACAGGGGTTGTTAGAGAGACCATTGACCAGTCTCACCAGAGATACATCTACGACAAGAGAAAAAATATGAACAAGAACGAGTTGATTGAAGGAGTCATGGCATGAAGATAACCTCAACCTCACTGCAACAAAAGGTGAATGCAAAAAATCCCTTTTCAATTGAATATTATACACATTCATAAAGCATTAGTACCATATTGTATGTGATCCACTCGTTTTTGAGAGTACTTTAATTTTATATTCTCAAAACGATCATTGTACAGAGAAATCTATCCAGATTGACATTTTGCGCCCTTAGACAACATTGTTCAGCATGTAAAATAAGACCTGAGCACCAAGTTTCAGGAATTTTCCACCTTAAGGGTGATGGGCCTGATTGTTTGACTTTGACCACCACTTATAACGCCCTATGGGAAAAAGATCCCAAACTGTTGGGAGACCTGCTTACTGAGAATATTAATGTTGTTGAGATTTTTTTAACTTTTAAGCAATCAGCCTGAAGATAGATCTAGATCATAGCTCTAGTTTCATTATATTTTAGCAGAAGACAAAACAGATAAAACAGCCACAATATCATAAATGTAATACCTTCACAGACAACTCCAGCGTCCTGCTGGTGATCACAGTTGTGGGACCACAGCCCACTATGGCCACACTGTGTGAGCTTAGATTCGTGGCCAGTGCAGTTTATATCATCCAACCCTATAGGCCCTTGTCCAGGTCCAAAACTGGCACCATGTGGTGCAGACAGCGCCCTCCCGCAGCCCAACTGTCGACACACAACCTGGGCATCAACCAGGTCCCAGTCATCATCACAAACTGTGGCCCACTGGCCCTGGAGGAATATCTCCACCCTGCCTGAACAGGGGTTGTTAGAGAGACCATTGACCAGTCTCACCAGAGATACATCTACGACAAGAGAAAAAATATGAATGAGAACGAGTTGATTGAAGGAGTCATGGCATGAAGATAACCTCAAATAACAAACAAAACTAGCAGTCACGAAAGGTGACACCAACAAAAGGTGAATGCAAAAAAATCCCTTTTAAATTGAGGATTATACGCATTTAAAAAGCATTTGTACCATATTGTGTGTCATTTGATCCAATTGAGAGTTCTTTTTTTTAATTCTCAAAAAACTTTCATCGTACAGAAAAATCTATCCAAAGTGATATTTTGCACCCTCAGACAACATTGTTCAGCATGTAAAATAAGACCTGAACACCAAGTATCAGGAATTTACCACCATCAGGGTGGGGGGGCTGATTGTTTGACTTTGACTGGGACTTATAACGCCCTACGGGCAAAAAGATCCCGAACTGCTGGGAAAACTACTTACTGAGAATATAAATGTTGGTGAGAAATTTTTCAATTGTAAGCAATCAGCCTGAAGTATAGCTGTTGCCAATCCAGAATAATAATAATAATACATAAACACTACAATAACAATAGTTATCCACAGATTCTCTGTGAATAGCTTTTAAAAGCAACTGTTCCTCCCTTGCTTTTGGAAGAATGGGATGTTTTTTTTTCAATAGGGAAATAAGCCATAGATCTAGTTTCATACTAATTAAGCAGAAGAGAAAACAGATACAACAGCCACAAGTTCATAAATGTATTACCTTTACAGACAACTCCAGCATCCTGCTGGTGATCACAGTTGTGGGACAACGGCCCTCTATGGCCACACTGTGTTAGATTAGATTCGCGGCCATCGCAGTTGACATTACCCAACCCTATATGCCCTTGTCCAGGTCCAAATCTGGCACCATGTGGTGCAGACAGCACCCTCCCACAGCCCAACTGTCTACACACCACCTGGGCATCGACCAGGTCCCAGTCATCATCACAAACTGTGGCCCACTGGCCCTGGAGGAAGATCTCCACCCTGCCTGAACAGGGGTTGTTAGAGAGACCATTGACCAGTCTCACTGTAGATGCATCTATGACAAGAGAAAAAATATGATTGAAGGAGTCATGGCATGAAGATAACCTCAAATAACAAACAAAACTAGGAGTCAAGGAAGGTGACTCCAACAAAAGGTGAATGCAAAAAATCCCTTTTAAATTGAGGATCATAGGCGTTCATAATGCATTTGTGCCATATTGTGTGTCATTTCATCCACTAGTTATTGAGAGTACTTTTATTTTTATATTCACAAAACTATCACTGTACAGAGAAATCTATCCAGATTGACATTTTGTACCCTCATGCAACAATGTTAAGAATGTTTAATAAGACATGAACACCAAGTTTCAGGAATATTCCACCATCAGGGTGGTGGGGCTGACTGTTTAACTTTGACCACGACTTATAACGCCCTAAGGGCAAAAAGATCCCGGACTGTTGGGAGACCTGCTTACCGAGAATATAAATGTTGCTGTGAAATGTACAACTTTTAAGCAAAAAGCCTGAACTATAGGTGTTCCGAATCCAGAATAATAATAACAGAACACTACAATAACAATAGTTATCCACAGATTCTCTGTGAATAGCTTTCATAAACAATGGTTCCTCCCTTGCTTTTGAAAGAATGGGATAATATTTATTCAATAGGAAAATAAGTCATAGATCTAGTTTCGTACTATTTTAGCAGAAGACAAAATCGATAAAACATCCACAAGTTTATAAATGTATTACCTTCACAGACAACACCAGCGTCCTGCTGGTGATCACAGTTGTGGGACCACAGCCCTCTGTGGCCACACTGTGTGAGATTAGATTCGTGTCCATTGCAGTTGACATCATCCAACCCTATAGGCCCTTGTCCAGGTCCAAAAGTGGCACCATGTGGTGCAGACAGCACCCTCCCACAGCCCAACTGTCTACACACCACCTGGGCATCGACCAGGTCCCAGTCATCATCACAAACTGTGGCCCACTGGCCCTGGAGAAAGATCTCCACCCTGCCTGAACAGGGGTTGTTAGAGAGACCATTGACCAGTCTCACCGGAGATGCATCTACGACAAGAGGAAAAATATGAATGAGAACGAGTTGATTGAAGGAGTCATGGCATGAAGATAACTTCAAAGAGCAAACAAAACTAGCAGTCACGAAAGGTGACTCCAACTAACAGTGATTGCAAAAAACTCCCTTTTAAATTGAGGATCATACGCATTTATAAAGCATTTGTACCACATTGTGTGTCATTTGATCCAATTGAGAGTACTGTTTTTTTTCATTTTCATGAAACTATAACCGTACAGAAAAATCTATCCAAAGTGATATTTTGCACCCTTAGGGAACAATGTTCAGCATGTAAAATAAGACCTGAACATCAAGTATCAGGAATTTTCCACCATAAGGGTGGTGGGCCTGATTGTTTGACTTTGACCACGACTTATAACGCCCTATAGGCAAAAAGATCCCAATCTGTTGGGAGACCTGCTTACTGAGAATATAAATGTTGGTGAGAAATTTTAAACTTTTAAGCAATCAGCCTGAAGATAGATCTAGATCATAGATCTAGTATCATACTATTTTAGCAGAAGACAAAACAGATAAAACAGCCACAAATTTATGAATGTATTACCTTCACAGACAACTCCAGCGTCATCCTGGTGATCACAGTCGTGGGACCACAGCCCTCTGTGGCCACACTGTGTTAGATTAGATTCGCGGCCATCGCAGTTGACGTACGCCAACCCAATAGGCCCTTGTCCAGGTCCAAAACTGGCACCATGTGGTGCAGACAGCACCCTCCCGCAGCCCAGCTGTCTACACACCACCTGGGCATCGAGCAGGTCCCAGTCATCATCACAAACTGTGGCCCACTGGCCCTGGATGAAGAACTCCACCCTGCCTGAACAGGAGTTGTTAGAGAGACCATTGACCAGTCTCACTGTAGATGCATCTATGACAAGAGAAAAAATATGAACGATAACGAGTTGATTGAAGGAGTCATGGCGTGAAGATATCCTCAAATAACAAACAAAACTAGCAGTCACGAAAGGTGTCTCCAACAAAAGGTGAGTGCAAAAAATCACTTTTAAATTGAAGATCATACGAGTTCATAAAGCATTTGTACCATGTTGTGTGTCATTTGATCCACTAGTTATTGAGAGTACTTTTTTTTTTACATTTTCACGAAACTATCACTGTACAGAGAAATCAATCCAGATTGATGTTTTGCACCCTCAGGCACCAATGTTCAGAATGTTACATAAGACCTGAACACCAAGTTTCAGGAATTTTCCACCATGGCGGGGCTGATTGTTTGACTTTGACCACCACTTATAACGCCCTACGGGCAAAAAGATCCCGAACTGTTGGGAGACCTGCTTACTGAAAATATAAATGTTGCTGAGAAATTTAAAACTCTTAAGCAATCAGCCTGAAGTATAGGTGTTGCCAATCCAGAATAATGATAATACCTAAACAATACAATAACAATAGTTATCCACAGATTCTCTGTGAATAGCTTTTATAAGCAACGGTTCGTCCCTTGCTTTTGAAAGAATGGGATGTTATTTATTCAGCAGGAAAATAGGCCATAGGTCTAGTTTCATACTATTTTAGCAGAAGACAAAACCGAAAAAACAGCCAAAAGTTCATGTATTACCTTCACAGACAACTCCAGCGTCATCCTGGTGATCACAGTCATGGGACCACAGCCCTCTATGGCCACACTGTGTTAGATTAGATTCGTGGCCATCGCAGTTGACGTTAGCCAACCCTATAGGCCCTTGTCCAGGTCCAAAACTGGCACCATGTGGTGCAGACAGCACCCTCCCGCAGCCCAACTGTCTACACACCACCTGGGCATCGACCAGGTCCCAGTCATCATCACAAACTGTTGCCCACTGGCCCTGGAGGAAGATCTCCACCCTGCCTGAACAGGGGTTGTTAGAGAGACCATTGACCAGTCTCACTGGCGATGCATCTACGACAAGAGAAGAAATATGAACGAGAACGAGTTCATTGAAGGAGTCATGGCATGAAGATATCCTCAAATAACCAACAAAACTAGCAGTCACGAAAGGTGACTCCAACAAAAGGTGAATGCAAAAAGATCCCTTTTAAATTGAAGATCATATGAGTTCAAGAAGCATTTGTAACATATTGTGTGTCATTTGATCCACTAGTTATTGAGAGTACTTTTTAAAAAAATGTTCACGAAACTATCACTGTACAGAGAAATCGATCCAGATCGACATTTTGCACACTTAGGGAACAATGTTCAGCATGTAGAATAAGAAATTAACACCAAGTTTCAGGAATTTTCCACCATCAGGGTGGCGGGGCTGATTGTTTGCCTTTGACCACGACTGTTAGCCCCCCTACCAGCAAAAAGATCCCAAACTGTTAGGAGTCCTGTTTACTGAGAATATACATGTTGGTGAGAAATTTTTAACTTTTAAGCAATCAGCCTGAAGATAGATCTAGATCCTAGATCTAGTTTCATACATTTTTGGCAAAAGACAAAACAGATACAACAGCCACAAGTTCATAAATGTATTACCTTCACAGACAACTCCAGCGTCCTCCTGGTGATCACAGTTGTGGGACCCCAGCCCTCGATGGTCACACTGTGTTAGATTCAATTCGTGGCCATCGCAGCTGACATTAGCCAACCATATAGGCCCTTGTCCAGGTCCAAAACTTGCACCATGTGGTGCAGACAGCACCCTCCCGCAGCCCAGCTGTCTACACACCACGTGGGCATCGACCAGGTCCCAGTCATCATCACAAACTGTGCCCCACTGGCCATGGATGAAGAACTCCACCCTGCCTGAACAGGAGTTGTTAGAGAGACCATTGACCAGTCTCACTGTAGATGCATCTACGACAAGAGAAAAAATATTAACAAGAAACAAGTTGATTGAAGGCGTCATGGCATGAAGATAACCTCAAATAACAAACAAAACTAGCAGTGACGAAAGTTGACTCCAACAAAAGGTGAATGCAAAAAATATATTTTTAATTGAGGATCATACGCGTTCATGACGCATTTGTATCATATTGTGGGTAATTTGATCCACTTGTTATTGAGAGTACTTTCTTTTTATAATATCCACGAAACTATCACTGTACAGAGAAATCAATTCAGATTTACCTTTTGTACCCTCAGACATCAATGTTCAGCATGTAAAATAAGACCTGGGCACCAAGTTTCAGGAATTTTCCACCATAAGCGTGGAGGGTCTGATTGTTTGACTTTAACCGCGACTTATTACGCCCTACGGGAAAATTTATCCCAAACTGTTGGGAGACCTTCTTACGGAGAATATAAATGATGGTGAGAAATTAAAAAACTTAAGAAATCAGCCTGAAGTATAGATGTTGCCAATCCAGAATAAAAATAATACCTAAACACTACAATAACAATAGTTATCCACAGATTCTCTTTGAATAGCCATTGTAAGCAACGGTTCCTCCTTTGCTTTTGGAAGAATGGGATGTTATTTATCCAGTATAAAGTAAGCCATGTATCTAGTTTCATACTATTTTAACAGAAGACAAAACAGATAAAACCGCCACAAGTTCATAAATTTATTACCTTCACAGACAACTCCAGCGTCCTGCTGGTGACCACAGTTGTGGGACCACAGCCCTCTATGGCCACAACGTGTGAGCTTAGATTCGTGGCCAGTGCAGTTTATATCATCCAAACCTATAGGCCCTTGTCCAGGTCCAAAACTGGCACCACGTGGTGCAGACAGCACCCTCCCACAGCCCAACTGTCTACACACCACCTGGGCATCGAGCAGGTCCCAGTCATCATCACAAATTGTGGCCCACTGGCCCTGGAGGAAGATCTCCACCCTGCCTGAACAGGGGTTGTCAGAGAAACCATTGACCAGTCTCACTGTAGATGCATCTACGACAAGAGAAAAAAAAAGAACGAGAATGAGTTGATTGAAGCAGTCATGGCAGGAAGATAACCTCAAATAACAAACAAAACTAGCAGTCACGAAAGGTGACTCCAAAAAAAGGTGAATGCAAAAAAAAACCTTTTAAATTGAGGATCATACACGTTCATAAAGCAGTTGTACCATATTGTGTGTCATGTGATCCACTAGTTATTGAGAGTACTTTTTTTTTACATTTTCACGAAACTATCACTGTACAGAGAAATCTATCCAGATTGATGTTTTGCACCCTCAGGCACCAATGTTCAGCATGTAAAATAAGACATGAACACGAAGTTTCAGGAATTTTCCCCCATCAGGGTGGCGGGGCAGATTTTTTGACTTTGACCGCAACTTATAACGCCCTATTGGCAAAAAGATCCCAAACTGTTGGGAGATCTGCTTACCGAGAATATAAATGTTGGTGAGAAATGTACAACTTTTAAGCAATCAGCCTGAAGTATAGCTGTTGCCAATCCTGAATAATAATAATAATACACTACAATAACAATAGTTATCCACAGATTCTATGTGAATAGCTTTTATAAGCAACGGTTCCTCCCTTGCTTTTGGAAGAATGAGATGTTCTTTTTTCAATAGGAAAATAAGCCATAGATCTAGTTTAATACTATTATAGCAGAAGACAAAACAGATACAACAGCAACAAGTTCATAAATGTATTACCTTTACAGACAACTCCAGCGTCCTCCTGGTGATCACAGTCGTGGGACCACAGCCCTTTATGGCCACACTGTGTTAGATTAGATTCGCTGCCATTGCAGTTGACATTTGCCAACCCTATTGGCCCTTGTCCGGGTCCAAAACTGGCACCATGTGGTGCAGACAGCACCATCCCGCAGCCCAACTGTCTACACACCACCTGGGCATCGACCAGGCCCCAACCTTCATCACAAACTGTGGCCCACTGGCCCTGCAGGAAGATCTCCACCCTGCCTGAACAGGAGTTGTTAGAGAGACCGTTGACCAGTCTCACTGGCGATGCATCTACGAAAAGGGAAAAAATATGAAGAAGAACGAGTTGATTGAAGGAGTCATGGCATGAAGATAACCTCAAATAACAAACAAAACTAGAAGTCACGAATGGGGACTCCAACAAAAGGTGAATGCAAAAAATCCCTTTTAAATTGAGGATCATCGGAGTTCATGAAGCATTTGTACCTTATTGTGTGTCATTTGATCGACTAGTTATTGAGAGTACATTTGTTTTAATATTCGCAAAACTATCACTGTACAGAACAATCTATCCCGATTTACATTTTGTACCCTTGGGCAACAATGTTCAGCATGTAAAATAAGACCTGAGCACCAAGTTTCAGGAATTTTCCACCATAAGGGTGGCGGGGCTGATTGTTTGACTTTGACCGCTGCTTATAAAGCCCTATGGGAAAAAAGATCACAAACTGTTGGGAGACCTGCTTGTCGAGAATATCAATGTTGGTGAGAATTTTTTAACTTTTAAGCATTCAGCCTGAAGATAGATCTAGATCATAGATCTAGTTCCATTCTATTTTAGCAGAGGACAAAACAAATAAAACAGCCACAAGTTCATAAATGTATTACCTTCACAGACAACTCCAGCGTCCTGCTGGTGATCACAGTCGTGGGACCACAGCCCTCGATGGTCACACTGTGTTAGATTAGATTCGTGGCCATCGCAGCTGACATTAGCCAACCATATAGGCCCTTGTCCAGGTCCAAAACTGGCACCATGGGGTGCAGACAGAACCCTCCCGCAGCCCAGCTGTCTACACACCACGTGGGCATCGACCAGGTCCCAGTCATCATCACAAACTGTGCCCCACTGGCCCTGGATGAAGAACTCCACCCTGCCTGAACAGGAGTTGTTAGAGAGACCATTGACCAGTCTCACTGTAGATGCATCTACGACAAGAGAAAAAATATGAACGAGAACGAGTTGATTGAAGGAGTCATGGCATGAAGATAACCTCAAATAACAACCAAAACTAGCAGTCACAAAAGGTGACACCAACAAACGGTGAATGCAAACAATCTATACTCAATTGAGGATCATACGCGTTCATAAAGCATTTATAGCTTATTGTGTGTCATTTGATCCGCTAGTTATTGAGAGTACTTTCTTTATATAATATTCACGAAACTATCACTGTACAGAGAAATCTATTAATATTTACCTTTTGTACCCTTAGACACCAATGTTCAGCATGTAAAATAAGACCTGAGCACAAAGTTTCCAGAATTTTCCACCATAAGGGTGGAGGGTCTGATTGTTTGACTTTGACCGCGACTTATAACGCCCTATGGGAAAATTTATCCAAAACTGTTGGGACACCTGCTTACTGAGAATATAAATGTTGATGAGAAATTTAAAACTTTTAAGCAATCAGCCTGAAGTATAGCTGTTGCCAATCCAGAATAATAATAATACCTAAACACTACAATAACAATAGTTATCATCAGATTCTCTGTGAATAGCCTTTGTAAGCCACGGTTCCTCCCTTGCTTTTGGAAGAACGGGATGTTATTTATTCAATATAAAGTAAGCCATATATCTAGTTTTATACTATTTTAGCAGAAGACAAAACAGATAAAACAGCCATAAGTTCATGAATGTATTACCTTCACAGACAACTCCAGCATCCTGCTGGTGATCACAGTCGTGGGACCACAGCCCTCTATGGCCACACCGTGTGAGCTTAGATTCGTTGCCATTGCAGTTTATATCATCCAACCCTATACGCCCTTGTCCATGTCCAAAACTGCCACCATGTGGTGCAGACAGCACCCTCCCGCAGCCCAACTGTCTACACACCACCTGGGCATCAACCAGGTCCCAGTCATCATCACAAACTGTGGCCCACTGGCCCTGGAGAGAGATCTCCACCCTGCCTGAACAGGGGTTGTTAGAGAGACCATTGACCAGTCTCACTGGAGATGCATCTATGACAAGAGGAAAAATATGAACGAGAATGAGTTGATTGAAAGAGTCATGGCATGAAGATAACCTCAAACAACAAACAAAACTAGCAGTCACAAAAGGTGACTCCAACAAAAGGTGAATGCAAAAAAATCCCTTTTAAATTGAGGATTATACGCGTTCATAAAGCAGTTGTACCATATTTCTTGTAATTTGATCCACTAGTTTTTGAGATTACTTTTTTTATAATCATGAAACTATCACTGTACAGAGAGATCTTTCCACATTGACATTTTGCACCCTTAGGCAACAATGTTCAGCATGTAAACCAAGTTTCAGGAATTGTCCCCCATTAGGGTGGCGGGGCTGATTTTTTTACTTTCACCGTGACTTATGATGCCCTATGGGCAAAAAGATCCCAAACTGTTGGGAGACCTGCTTACCGAGAACATAAATGTTGGTGAGACATTTAAAAATTTTAAGCAATTAGCCTGAAGTACAGCTGTTGCCAATCCAGAATAACAATAATAATACCTAAACACTACAATAACAATAGTTATCCACAGATACTCTGTGAATAGCTTTTACAAGCAACGGTTCATCCCTTGCTGTTGGAAGAATGGGATGTTCTTTTTTCAATAGGAAAATAAACCATAGATCTAGTTTCATACTTTTTTAGCAGAAGACAAAACAGATACAACAACCACAAGTTTATAAATGTATTACCTTTACAGACAACTCCGGCGTCCTCCTGGTGATCACAGTCGTGGGACCACAGCCCTCTATGGCCACACTGTGTTAGATTAGATTCCCTGCCATTGCAGTTGACATTGGCCAACCCTATACGCCCTTGTCCAGGTCCAAAACTGGCACCACGTGGTGCAGACAGCACCATCCCGCAGCCCAACTGTCTACACACCACCTGGGCAT
>JAOPUA010000161.1:1488914-1504430 GCA_027122455.1 Trisopterus luscus | reverse complement strand
CACACACACACACACACACACACACACACACACACACACACACACACACACACACACACACGCACGCACACACTTTGTTCTCACAGCCTCAGAAATAAGATTTACTGTATATCTCCATAATGAAGCAGGAAACAAGGCATTACTCCGCCCCTTTCATTTAGTGTCGTCCGCCCCGGCCTCTGTGACGTCGCTCCCCAGAGGTTCTGTTTTAACAAAGTAGGACCGCTGGATCTCAGATTAGGTTCTCAACAAATCTAATGATTTGGATGGGCTGATTGCGTCATGGTTGTGTGGGTGTTATTGCTTATTGACACTCACATTTCTAGTAAAAAAAAAGCGATTGTAGAGAACGGTTGGCATAGTGCCAAGTTTACACTACAGCAATTTAAATAAATAATTTAAATAAATAACCTTTGCAAAGACAGCATGAACTTTGGGAAAGTTCAGCACTGGATTTAGGTTACACTGGTGCAAAGAGTCCATTGTTCATTGTCTCTCCGTACATCTGAAATATGCTGCGAAGCAATGAATTGCTGTACCATGTACCATGCAGAGGACTGAGACAAACTAAACCCAAAACAAAAGCTTGGTGTGACCAATCAAGCTAGCTTAGTGGCAAGAGGAAGCACTCTGTGTGCCCTCCAAAGCTGCCTGGGTCGCAATCTATTTTTTTTAACCGAAAATGCCTCTGAAAAGTGATATGATACATTTAGAATATTGGACATGGATTCCGTTCCGCGTTCTCAAAGACGTATGTTTTCCGAAGCCATGGAATTCAATTTGAAATAGGTAATATTACACCGTCCACGAAAAGGCCGCCTACAGTACCAATTTCATTTCTGATTCTCTGATTCCAGCTTCTTGAATGTGAATAGTTTCTGTTTTCCTTGGCCCAGTGACAGTAAACTCAATGTCTTTGGGTTGCGAAACAAAGAACACTTGAGGATGTCACCTTGGAATTTGGAAAACACCCGTTTTTCCCACCGGGAAACAACAGTATTTTGTCCCCATTTTCGGGCATTTTATAGACCAACCAAGCGATTAATCGACAAGTAAAAATAAACAGGCTACAGATTAATCAACGTTGAAATGTTGACACTTAAAGGGGACATATAACACCACCAGGTGTGAGTGTGACTAGCCATTACAAGCCGTTTTGAAAATGTGCCGCTTCTGACATCACCTAGATTTATGATGCATAGATGAGCAACGTTTGCTACAGTCCACTGGGTAGGTAGGCTGGCAGCAGACAGATCTATCCAGCACACATCTAGGTGGACTGGACACGCCCACCTGTGATGTCAGAACGGCTGGTAAAGGCTAATCACACTCACACCTGGGGATATAATATGTCCCCTTTAATAAGCTGTCGTCCTGAGAGGAACCCAGGCTTCCTGGCAGCAGCAGCCCAACCTGTGTGTCCCTCTGAGAAGTGGGCAGTGATGATCTGCTCCTTGCTGCCGTCGCTCAGCTCCTTGTACCAGGTGACCTGCACCACCTTCTCGCCCGCCTCCACCACGTAGTGACAGGGCAGGCGGGTCTTGTCCTCTGCCAGCGAGAGCATGGCGAAGACCGGCTCGGGGGGCTCCACAAAGCCCGACTCGGAGACCACCAGGACCACTAGGGGAGGGAGACAGAAAGAGACCACCTCTTCAGTATACACACACACCACGGCCATGTTGGCATTCTGAGATGTAGTGTTATTCATTGGTTAACATGGTTACAGAGGCACACCGGTTGCAAAGCCTGCAGTTATGAAATGTGTGTGCAACGGGAAGAATAGTTTCCACAACGTACTTTAGCTAGTGGGTGGTTTCCCGAATCATCTTCTTTTTGTTTTATCTTCACCATTGACCACTTCAACTGGCCTATTCTGATATAACATGTTGTCACTGTTTTGAATATCTTACAGCTGGTAGATAACTGTGCTTATATGTGTGTCATCAGTCCAAAAGCCTGAATACCACATTTTTGCACAAATGAAAGTATTGGTCACCATTATTATATACTCTTTAACAGAAGGCTATAGGCTACTTTATATAGCGTATACTGCAATAGATAAGGCTGTACACAATTGCTAATAAGTGACATAAGGAATGCCTGGGGCATTATATTATATTATATTAGCATGTTGGAGCACCGTTTCAAGCTATAATGATGGATGAAGTGAAAGTTAATTTGGAGAAAGCGTGAGAAAAAATTACTCCTAGTTAAAACGAATGAAAGGTTGAGGGTGAGAAAACTTCACCACTGCAAACATCAAAGAACAAACATGTGCCCTTTGAATTCTTGGGAAGAACAAGTTACTGATTCACGGCCTGATTAATGATTAGAACTTTTCACAAGAATGCAACAGAGACATACAATGCGTCACAGACTCAAATCAGAAACGGATAGAAAAGGCCACCACATATCCAGCTCGATTCAATGCAGGAAGTGCAACTGGGGAATTTTAAACACAGTAATGGACAACGAACTGCATCTTCTTTGTTGAACACGTTGCTGTGGTGGGCCATAAAAGAAGAAGAGGCCGAGGAACAGAGTTAAACTAACAACAGTACACTGTAGGCAAACAGAACAGCGTTGGTTCAAATGAATGTCACAAAGCTGCTCCACTTGCTTTTCTCGTTTGTGTGTGAGTTTGCGTAACTATCTCCCGCCTCTGCCAATTAAAACGGAACATTTTACATAACTGTGTTTTACGTTCAAAATACTCCTAACTCGAATTGTCTCCCAATTGCTTTATTAAACCCAGCTATTAAAAAACAAACACCAGGGGGTTAAGACATTTGGTCAAAATAACCCCACAAAATGAAAGATGTTTACTGAAGAGAGAAAGAAGGAATGCCACAGGGCTGCATTCATACATGGTGCGTGTTCCTGCAATACCTTCCAGTCTCCCAGTGTGAACCACGTAGCCCCACGATCAATACTAGTAGTTACCGCTAGTTAAACCAATGATACTGATTATTCTCAATGGTCTAGGGGTCTATAACCTATGTTTTCTCACCAAGCTCACCATATAAATAATAGTGATAATACAACGAAAAACAAAATGGGATCATTTGTTGAGTTTAAATAATGTAAAAATGATCCGAATGCAGAAGCCTGCTTGGTTCAGATACCTGTGTGTCTTGGAATTATGATTTCAATCTTACCAAGAGCTAACAGCAGGGTCAGGCTGGCGCCCCAGAGAGGAATCCCCATCTTCAGAGGTAAATCGAAATACGGCGTGACTTAATAATATTAGAAAATCGAGTCACGTTAGCACAGCGTCAGTGGAGGCATTTTTGTATTTTAGAAACAAATAATTTTGAAGTTTCCAGATCCAGCAGAAATCATCATCGGACGGACTGCATTCCATCAACCTCGAGGTAGGAACATGGTAGCCTTCGATCCAAACTCCCTTCTGGAACTCCTTCAACACCTCCGTTTTTGTGACAGTATCCGTCCCAGGTAGATAAGCTCCCCTATTAGCTATGCTCTTCACGGGAAACGCCAAATTAACGAACTATTCACGTGGTGAACAACGTGTAGACTTCTACATTAGTGTACAGGTAAGATATCGAGGACTTTTCGTGTAGCTATTGATAGACGCAGCGTTTTTTGTGGCTGCTTCGATTCCGTACACCTGTCTGACTTCCTAGCTCCGCCCGTAATCTTGTGGCCGCGCCTCCTATCAGAGAGCCACGCCCCCTAACACCATGACCCTCTAGTTGTAGCATAATACCGTACAACTGGATAGTCCCCATAAATTAATAAACATTAAAAAAAGCATAAAGAAAAAAAATATAAACACAAATGAGACGCATTCAACCATTCAACGCACAGGATATCTGGGTAAAAGGAAATATTTTGAAGTAGTTGGTTGTACATTTTAGTTTTAGTAGTACCTATAAATTATGCGACACGAGGTAACTTTGGTGTAGTTTGGTGTAGTCTGGTGTTGAGATTTGCGTGACTTTGTTTGAATCGTTTTCTAATACAGGTTCCATAACCAGTTATGTTATGTAAATATGAAAAGACTGCGCCTCAAAACACGCTCTGTGTACATTCGTGGGACGAGGTCTTCCACACAGGCCGTGCGTAGTCTTTTGGTGCGTGATTGCCTCCTAGTGCTGTTGTTGGTCAACTCAAAAATACCTTTCCAAAAACGAGGCCTACATGTTAACGATTACCGGGGAATAGCTTAATGTGCGTAGGCCTATTATGCCACCTAACCTTGAAGCACTACCACACCTCTATCAAGATATGCAGGGAGAGTTGGCTAATGCCTTCTTGTTAGATATCTAACTATGTTTAAGTTGCGGTCTGGGAGTTTGGTACGGTTTATTTTAAGATTGAAGAACATGCAGCATTTACAGGAACTAACTGAAGCAATGCAGTCTGTGGTATTGGGTTTATTTGTCTAAATGTAATGCAATAAAATATATACTTTATACGTTCAAAGCTAAAACGTCAAGACATATAATAACATAATATAAAATGTATATACAAATATTTATTTTTAGCAGGGATCAAAAGTTCTTATATATCATGTTGAAGATGAATTGATTATACATTTCTTTACTCTAATCTAAATGTCTTCCAAAAAGCATGTTAGCATTATACTATTGGCATATATGCCCTTATTATGCCCTTATTACTACTTAAACTACAAAGATAAAATAAACATACTAACTATTGCATTCGACCCCACAGGCAGACAAGCTACAAGCAACAGCTGGGGGGTAACGGCTTTACTCTGCAGCCACTTCTCTTCAGACGACAGCTCATGATCGCACAACACAGCATTTCTTCTGGGATTACATCTGAGCTTTCTTCTCCACCCTGATGGTCTCATAGGTGTCAGCAATATGAGGGGTTAGGCCCTGTCAGAGACAAAGAGGAAGTGTTAATACAGCCAAGCATTGTGTTGCTCTAAATGACACAAAATTTGTATTGGGTATGCTGTTTGCATTGTGATAGGCCGAGCTATGCAAGTACAGTGATATTAGGAAAATATATTTGTGCAGAGCAATACTCACTGAATATATCCCTGCATCAGTCTTCTGTGAAATAGAAAAATATATATGGGCATACAATTCCAAACATATATAGCTCACAAAATGTGGTGTGCATGCATGTTCTTACCATTTTTCAAGTTAATAAAAAAAAATGTAAGTGTTCATCCGATGTAACTTTAAATGTCAACCATGAATAAGAAATCAACCTTTTACTGTTTGACTTTCCCTTGTTACACACATGAAGGCATTCAGGCTGATCGGGATTTTGGATTCTCCACTTACCATTAATTTTATACCATTTGTATAGAAAATAAACATTCAAGTGTGCATGAAACACTGTTTCATACACAATCTATGATCACACATTCCGTATTTGACAATGCATTATAAGTGTAATCAGACCTAACGCTACACAAGTAAACTGCAGTAAACGGGGACAGTGTACATAGTAGAGTAGAATAGAGTAGCTGGAGTACATTAAGCTTGAATTGACATGTTCATGGCTGGATATACAGCACCAACCGAACCACCACTCAGTCATGTAAACAGACAGAGACTTTATTAGGAAATAAAAAATATATTTCCCATAAAATACAGAACAAAAAACAGACTTACCTCAGGATGAGCTGGAGACGGATTATTTGCGGGAAAAAGCTACAAAAAAAGGACATACATTTTTGCATATCTATTTTTATACAGAAAATTAAGTATCAGATATTATATAATACATATAATAACTACGTTTTTAAATAAAATATTCATTATATTTTGGTTTGGTTTCTCTTACCTTGAGTCTAATGTAGAGGACCGTCAAAACGATGCTGTAAGAGATCAGAATAGCATCCAGGATGTAGCACACCTTCATGTCATCCATGGCGTCTGACCAGGCACAGGAAAAAAAAAAGATTTTGGCTACCCAGATCACAATCACCATTGTCCGATAAGTCTCCATTTGACCATGCGCTTCTTTACTACCTCATTCCCCATTCCACGCACCACCCCACTCCCCCCACACACAGTAGGACAATTATAAATCTATAACTGCAGCTCTGACTCAAGCCACTAGAGGCTGCTAAATGAGAAAACGTACATATAGCAGGTTTGAGATGTACACTATACACCTGCAGTAGAACTCTATGGAGAGAGCAATAAGGGTGTCACCATGTCTGGTGTTTTATCCGGTATCATACCATATCTGTACCATGGCCATGGTTGGTCGGCCTAGCCCATAGGTTACCGATGCTGAGCGATGCTTCCGTTGCCCCATGATCTTACATCAGTAGTTAACACAGTGATAACTAATTATAACTATTGTAACAGTACCTAACACAGGAATTATAGCTATAGCTATGCTATATTTTGCTATTAACTAACTATAGTTAAGTTATAACTATTATAACTTTTCTCTAAAACACTGACCAGTTTATTTGAGGTGTATGTATATCATGCAGTCAAGGGTGTTTCTTCCGACACAGAAAGAAGAAATCAAGTGATCCTCACCCACGCAGCTGAGGTTGAACACCAGAAGGACAGCGAGGAGAGACACTCGCATCACGGTCGTCATCCTTTCACCGGGTGGGTTTTGTCGGCTGAGAAGTTCAAACTGGGTTTGAGTTGTAAGGTTTCTCTTGGTCTAATGTCGACGACGACAGTCCTCTAAACTGAGCGCTGACAGTGGCTTCAACCAGGAAGCACAGTGGCTCTCTGTCCGTTCAGACACTAACGAAAAAATATAAAACCACAGGCAGCATCACCTCCCACCACACTCCATACACAGACAGCCAGGCAGCTTCCTCTTAGTTCACCAACCGGGTTCCTACTTCTTTTGTTCTTTACCAAGAAAGGGATAAAGTCATCATTCATACCCCATGGGAACTTGTAAAGCTGGTATATATGTTATGTATTTTAGGTCATTTTGAGTTGGACTTTTGAGATCGATTGCAACTTTTTTCATGTTTTCTATGCATTCTTGACTTCAACACCTGTGTGTGGCAACATCCCTTACTGGGCTGGATGAAACCACAAAGATACGTTTATTCACAAACTATTTTGTTATTTTCAAAAGCAAACATAACCTTAGTCAGTAAAGCTTCTAACTGCACATACAGCTTTGTTGAGCTGTCTTCAATCGCACCAAATGTACTCAGTTACTCATTAAAAGAGGCTAAAGAGAAATGGTTTGGCAACTCAACTAACATGTTTCAAAGCCTTTGAAGGTTGAGCCTTCTGTTTGAAACAAATAAAAACTGATTCAGATTATTCATCACCAAATAGTTTGCAGCATTAATATACAACCTTATTTGTGCAAATTGGGAAACTTAAAATACTAGGTGCCTGTTTCAGAGCCTTATCTAAGTCAAATGCGACTTCCTCTTTCACTTCCCATTACCTGATTGGACAAGTGATAGAGCAGAATCATTTTCCAGCCGATTATTTAAAAGCAGAAACAAGTAATAAATTGTTTAATAATGGGAAAAAAATAAGACACTATACAAGCTACAGTTACCAAAAAGCGAGAAAATACAAGACAAATCTACACATTGTGGTTTTTTTTAGTGTTTTTTTTTTACAAGTACCCTCTTTTAAAAAAAAACAAAAGAAAAACTTTGTGGAAAATTGCATCATCATAACTTAGGCACCATTAAAAAATGATAGAAAAACAAAGTTCTCAATAAAAAAATTAAAGTATTTCAGGCATGCATTACAAAATTAGAAAGACATTCACTTGCATCTTTTGATCATGGGACTCTGGCGGAATCATCCTGATCAGCCGGATGTGAATGTTCATCGCAAGGCTTTATCTCAGATAGAAAGGTGGAAAAAGCCCCATACAGTTGAATAACTTTCCTACTGAGAAGGCGAAAGGCTTTATCCGTGGGTGCCACAGCGTGGTTCCCACGCGTTCAGGCTAGCGTGTACATAGACAGAAATAAAGACGAGGATATTGAGGCTTGACTCGGTTCCAGTATATTTCAGTGTGGAGACATTGAAGGACGTTATCGTGGATCCAAAAGTGGCTTTTGTCATTTTTTTGTGTTTGTTGTCCAAGCATTACGCAACCCGCACGGGTTCATAAAGGCGTAAGGTGGTGGAGGAGACAGACAGCGTTGGACCGGTGCTTGGTTTGAACTTGTGGCACAACGTGGTGATCTGCTAATGCCCATAGGCTACGCAGCGAGCGGTGGCCTGAAACTCCAGCTTCCACAAACATAAAAGTGCACACACGCACACACTCACATACACACACAACACCCTAACACCCACAATCACCTGGACCTGCCTGTTAGCACTGCCTAGTGGTTGCAGGCGAGATGGGGTCAGCGTGCATTAGAGAAGTGTTGAAATGCCTTTTGCTTCTTCTTAAATGACAGAAGTAGTGTGCATCAGTGGTGATACAATCACACGTCCGGTTTGCCTGACTTGGTCTTTGTTTGTGTGGTTGAGTGAAAAAATTGCGAAAGAATATATGTACATTAACTTAGTCCTGAGGAGCCAGCTGGATTTCCTTCTCTCCTAAAAACACAAATGTTGCTGAAAATAAAAAAATAAAAATGTCATGTTGGAATGGAGCCGCAATGTTTAGTCTTATTAAAAAACATGGAAAATTGTCTGAGTTAAAAAACAGGCCAGTGTAAAAAAAAATGCAAGCCGCCTAAACAAACATTCATGAATTATTACAACATCGTCTTAAGAAACACCAAAAGCCCTTTTGCTTTTCAAAAAAGAAAAGCAAAGCGGCCTAAAAAGCCAACACAAACTGTTAATCTGAATCGCATGGTGCTACATTCTGTTAATCTTTAAAAAAAAAAAACACGTTGCACTCTCGGTATAAAAGCAGTAATAAATTGTCCCAAGCCAAACGTTAAACTGAACGGGTGAAACGACGTGGAGTGGTATATCGACGTTCATCATGTTAGGAGCCATGCTCCGATTGGTCTGCTCATAAGGAAGTGAGAACTGTGATGTCATACCCACCACACCCCCCCCCCACCCCCGTCCTCAGTGGTTCATTCCTCTGTGTCATCGAGATGTAGTCCAGTGGTTACAGCAACACGGATACTATCGAAAACACAAGCAACGGTATGGAGCGGGGGGGGTGATGTTGTCTTTGACAAGTGTCGCAACAACCCACACGCTGGTCACTGCAGAGACACTATGAAGGCGTCCATATTCAGCATGGGTGGTGGGGGAGGGGGGGGGGGCGAGAGATAAGAGATCTGGGCTGTGTCTAAAACACTCCTCCGGAAACCGGGTCTTCTCCCCCCGCCTTTGGAGTTATTTCCATGGAAACGGACAAGGGGTCGAGAGGTGGAGCATTGTGGGGGGGGGGAATTGATTATTTCTTTGCTGCCACATTAGTCTCGTCCATCCACGTAGTCGATGCTGTAGTATGAGGGGAGATCGGGAGATGGGGGGGTACTTTAAAAAGGATTTCACATATCTTTGTTTATTATTGCCGTCGTCGGGGCGGCGGTGCCGTTACACCGAGGTCTCAGACTGCAGCCGCATCACAAACTTGTGGCTCTTGGGGTCGATGAACTCCTCGCCGATGCGCAGGAAGGGCAGCGGCGTCACCGTGACGACCAGGGAGAAGTCGAGGCGCCGCAGCGAGAACACCAGGGCCTGGCGCAGCGCCGAGGTGACGGGCTCCTCACTCACCAGCGTCCACTGCCGCCCCCTGTCGCTCTCCCGCTGGTACTGCATGGTGGGGCCCGGGCTGAGGTACCGCTCCAGGAAGGCCTGGGGAGCAGAGGGTGAGAGACGGGTTGGTGTCTTGTTAAACCCGGTGTAAATCACTGGTCTGATCTGATGAATTGCAGAGAAGCAGCTCGCTAAGCCACCCAAGAGGTGGCACATCTGCATCACATCTGGGTCTCTCACTGTTTTGTCTATTGCGTAAATGATGACTTGCAGTTTTTGTCTTTATCATCATGCACACATGGAATTCATTTTTAGTTAGTTAATTTAGGTTAACCGTGCATATTTTCCTCATACAATTTCCAACAAGCTAGTATTATATTACTACCCATTTATGCTGATAACTTTCAGAGCAGATTAAAACTAAAATGTTACAGTTTTGCAGTGAAGAAGAAACATAACAGAATTAATTTTTTTTTTACAACCTTTTTTTTTATATATCCAAAGGGAAATCACGCAGTGTTTTCAGACACAGTCTAAGGGCCAGACCAGAGGGTACAGTCACCCTTATTTGGGCAGACAAATCGCCGGTTGTACAGAGACGCTCGGACCAATTACCAATCAAAGAGTTTTTTGTTGTTTTGGTAAACGACTCATTCCCCTCTTATCCGGTCCCTCCTGTTTTGGGCGGTGGTCCCACTCACCTTGGGGCTCATGTTGTGCGTGATGCAGAACTGCAGGTGCGTGAGGATGCTCTCCATGCTGTGGAAGGGCTGCTGCCGGGTGGTGCGCAGGTACTTCTGCATGGCCCGGGCCATGGGGGCGAAGATGGCCTGCGCTGCCTCCCTTGGGTCCATGACCTCCCGCGGGTGCTTGGGGGAGGCGGCCACCTCGTCGTCGTGGAGACGCTTGATGTGCGTGAAGGCCTCCTCCACCGCCACCACCAGCCTGGGAGGGATGACGTGTAGACACGGTTGAGGGGTTTTTGTCTTGTCGTTGTTTTGGTAAAAGCCTTGTGGTGCTACTTAGTGATCCGTTGGGTTTCTTCCAGGATTACTTAGGATTGAGCTCAATTTCATGTAAATCAATCAATCAACATATTTTATCTTCCTTCATGTACTCTGGTACATGGAGGAATGTACTTTGGTACATTTCTCGTGTACCAAAAAATTTAGAACCTTTCAAAGCTTGACTTAAGTGACAGCATGCCCGCCACAATGAGATCTAATGTATCAGGCAGAGAACTTGAGATGATTTCAATTAACACACATTTCAGCAACTTAAAGAGAAATTACCTCGTTCTGTATAGAATCAATCAGATCGCTGAGAAATCAAAACTATCACACATCCCTACAGACACCAGCGTCAGTGGAGTCAAGTAGAAGGAGTCGACTCAGACATGAATGAAGGAGTTGACTCAGACAACGACTGAATGAGTCGTGACTCAATCATGAATGAATGAATGAGTCGACTCAGACACGAATGAATGAGTGAGTCGTGATGCCGGGCCTCCTCGGGCTTCCCACCTGGCCTTGCGCTTGCGGACACGGCGGTCCATCTCAGCCTCCTCATAGTAGAACTCGTTGTGGGAGTTGTCCCTCCTCCGCGCCGCCGCCGCGATCATGGCCCGGGACTGGCCCGTGGAGTTATTGGTGGAGCTCTCTGCAAGACGCAACAAGTCGTCCGTTGAGCACACAAAACAAGCACACGCCCTCCACCTGTTCACCCGACGCCGAGTGCCGTCATGGGGGTTGTTAACGGGGCCCTGGCTGGTCTCCATCCATTTGGCCTTTTTTTTTTTTTTTTCTCTATCTCCTTCCCAACACGAGAGGGCCCACTTGATCTCTTTACAAATAGGATAAAGCTAGATGGAGGTAGCTCGAAGCTAAGCAGAAAGAATCAGGCCAAATGTAAATGATAAAAAAATAGAAAATACACAATGTATTAATATATTATATGAATGAATGCTGCTGTGGGAATGATTTTTGCACTTTAAGGTGAGGGGGGAAAAATAATTGTCAAAAAAAGAGGGGGGGGTTAAAACGGAAGATAAGCCCTGATTGTTCAGTAACGATCGGGAGCGGTCTTCAAATCCTAATTGTCTCAATTACAGAGGCAGGCGTGTGGTCAACCGGAACTTATATTATCTGGACATTAACAGATCATTTGAATTGCTAACAGCGGACGAAGGGCTGTGGCATTTCTACCAAATCCCACCAAAACCACAGCTCTAACATCTCAACCTACAGTACCTTTAACAGCATTGGAGGGGACAAGAAGCAGCTTGATTGAACAGAGCAGAGAAGGAGCCGGGGGGGGGGGCTGTAGTTACTTACCATCCAGGGAGTAGACCTTGAAGCCTGTCATCTTCTTGGAGAGGATGGACTTGGGCAGGTTGAGCAGGGCTGGGTTGTAGACGGGGAAGTCTGTGTAGTAGTGGTCCAGCACCCACACGGCCGCCCGCTGGATACTGCCAAGAAGGAGGCGGAGGGGAGCACACGTTACTCCCCCACGCCCAAGCTAGCGCGGGTTAGCGTAGCACCGGGACTACGCATTATGTTCAATACAAAACAGTGATTTAACCGTCTGATGTGTTATTTCAGCTCTGTGTGATGAAAGTATGTGTTGTGAAAAGGAAAGAGACGCGAGACGCCTTCGGACTCACGTTTGAGTAACAGTGAAGCGTTTGTTTTATGGTTAACTATGGGAAAGGAAAGGTTTGCTGCTGACTCATGTAGACGTGATAAAAAGCTAAAGTTAGACAGACTGACGGTCAGAACCTTGAATGTCCTCAGGCCAACCAAAGCTCAGCTCGGCACACTAAAGCTTAGCAAATGCTAACAGTCCAGTGGAGAAAGGGCGATCTTAATACACTATTTAGTAGAATAGTAGCAGTAGTACTACTACTACTGAGACCTACTACTATAAACAGAGTTAATAATCCTAAACAGAAAGTAAACAGCTCAGACCACTATCACTATAGCTGAATGCACACGTCAGATCAGGAACCCCAGAACAAAAGGCATAATAAAGAATATGGCTAATTACAGAAAGACTTGAAACCAAAAGCCATTCTTCATTACAGTAGCATTAATGAAGAAAATCGATGTTCATGTAAAGAGCACAAACCACTGGATCGTTAACATTAGCAAGTCAGATCTTAAGACGTTGACGACTAGGTACTTGATGTGTAATATTCTCGTCCATGGGTTTAAACGGTCCGACGGGCCTATGTGATGTGATCCTATGTGACTGATGATGAAGAGAAAGGGGGTTTCAACAGAATCCACGCAGCCTGTGCGCGAGCGCCCCGCAGCCCCCCCGTACACCAACCTGAGGTGGCCCACGTTGTAGAAGCGGCTGACCCCGTCCGTGCTGCGCACCACCTTGAGGCAGAAGGCGGGCTGCAGGTGGCGCACCTCCAGCAGCACCAGTGCCAGGTACTGGATGAAGAGCAGCGCGTCCACCAGCGACGCCGCATACTCCACGATGCCGCGGTAGTCGCGCTCGCGGGGCTCCAGCACGCGCACGCCGTAGAACAGCCAGTAGGACGCCACGAACAGGAACACCAGCACCATCAGCAGGCAGCGGAACACGAAGAAGCGGGGCAGGGAGGAGCGTGCCGGCCGCAGGAACAGCGCCCACGATGAGATGAGCAGCACCAGCAGCTTGAAGGCCAGCGACACGTACAGGCCCTCGCACGGCGTGCCGCACGGGTCCAGCCCCTCGCGCCACAGCGCCTGCGGCAGCACCAGGAAGGCCAGCGGCGTGAGCAGGGCGAAGAGGCTGAGGCAGCCGCCCAGCACCGGCCCGGCGAAGCGCGTGCACCGCAGCGGCACGCTCTCCTCCAGCTCCTTGGAGACGCGCGTCAGGTCCTCGTTGGACACGCTGTCTACCGAGGTGCCCGTTACCACCGTGGTGGTCTCGCCCCAGTTGTCGTCCTGAAACACGGAGCGCGGCGTTGCATTTAACCGGTAGTGGAAGGAACTTAGAATGGCTTCTCGTCAACAGATTTTTATGTTCGCTTTTAAGACGTTTATGTAAGATTAGCAAAATGGGAGTCGGAAGACAAGGCAACTAAAACGGCTAGTGTTTAAGTCTTCGCCCCTACATTGAGGATGTGCAGAGTCAACACCTTTGAGCAGGAACCTCAAGTACCACAGACCAGAATAGTGATACTAAATACTCAAGTGTGCAGGACGACCAAAACAGAAACAATGACTATACCAAGTTGGAGCTATGTACCGTCTTTAGTGTCTCTGGTCATGCATCAATGAACACATAAACCTGTACTGACTGAAATCACTATTTTCAAACAGCCCGTGCAATTAGGAAGATTGCTAGAATGAATGGCGGTGACTGCTAGTGACTGATCGGTGCACGACACATATAGATGTTAGGTCGATGACCGTATGGAGGATAAGCGAGGCTGCGTGACCCACCCGGTCATCTCCGCGGGTGGACTCTGCGTCCAACAGGGGCTCTCCAGGAGCCTGGATGGTGACCGACTTGTCTCCACGGCTGCTGCTGTCTCGGCTCTTGGAGCGATGCCTGTCCCTCCGGTCCCTGGAGAGCGGAGGAGCACAGCAAGGGGTTAATATGGATTAGGCCGTTTGGTGCTTCGCTAACAATGGAGCGGTCACTCCTATAATTATTGTCTTAGTGTTGTTCCGCACACCGATTCCACATCGAGAGGAATGTGGGGGACTACTGTGCACCATCGGCTTTTTGGTTGAGCAACAGCATGCAGTGCATTGTGGGTACTCCCAGTGTCGGGTGTGGATGTGAAAGTGTTCGTTTGGAGAGCCATCTGGAGGGCTTAACTGCCAACCTGGCTCGACTCCAAGTGGGAACGGGAGATACACACTACGTTTTTTACAGGGATAGCGGACTTGAATGCATTTGCCTATTTTAATTATCGGATTACTGTAGACTTCTCGGGAAGGAACATCGAATTAGGGTATGCCAATTTTGGCCAATGGAAGCCACCCGACCCGATCCAATTAAAGGGAATATAACAAGGGAATATAGCAAGACTGAATGGCAAATGTTGATGTTCTTGGTGGGAGCTCACAGATGAAAGCGGCCCAAACCTGGCACAAACCCATCCGGCACCCTGTGGAGCGTGTGTGCTAGTCCACACCGCTCCGACCGCAGTGTGAGCCGTGGTCGCCCGAACGGACAGAACGCATCATCTCACTCGGACAGCGACCGTCGCCGGGCCTTACCGGTGCTTGCGGGAGGTGCGGGAGTGCGAGGACTTGTAGGAGTAGCCCGAGTACTGGGACTCGTTGTCCATGTCTCTGGTGCCGGGCGCCGGGCGGATCTTGCGGGCCCCTCCCCCTCCTCCACCGGCCGTGCCGCGCTGCGGGCCGGCTCCGCCCAGTTGGCTCTTGCGCTCGGAGATGGACTTGGTGGAGAGGGCCAGGGGCAGCTTGAGCAGGTCAACCTTGCTCCTTAGGGAATCTATCTTGGAGGCCTATGAGGAGGAGGGAGGGTCGGGGGAGGCGGCAGACGTCGTAGAGGACGAGGGAGGAGGCGGAGGAGGCGCGGCGCTCCTGAACCCGTGGCGGAGGGGATTGTGGGTAGCGGCGACGTGGCGGGGGAGACGTGAGCTGGCCAAAATCTGTAAGAGGAGGGGGTGTGGAAGAAGACATAAGTACGATACATTCAAAGACATGAAAATCAAGCAGAGCTTTTTTTCTTGTTTACAATGGAATATGGGCACTTAAGACTCAAACAGTAAATCCCACAGCATGTTGAAGGATCAAAGCTTTTTTTTGCTGTAGCCCTAAAAGGAATAAATAAGATTAACTACCTGTGACATGACACATGGAAGTCTAGAATCAAAACAATCCCAGGGAAAAATCGG
>JAOPUA010000161.1:1430307-1445944 GCA_027122455.1 Trisopterus luscus | reverse complement strand
CTCCCTGCTCTGACCCTGTCCCGCTGGGGAATTTTTGTAATGACTAATATATACACAAGAGCGTTCTTGTTGTTTAGAACTGTCAAACTGAGTAAACTGTGGGGAACACGCGTTGACAACCAGCCCCCCCCCCCCTTTTGAGAAGGGAAATGGGGTGTGGTGAATAGAGAGAGAGAAAAAAAACATGTGTGTGTGTGTGTGTGTGTGCGTGTATGAGTGTGTGTGTGTGTGTGTGTGTGTGTGTGTGTGTGTGCTTGCCTGCATGTGTGGGGGGGCCTAGGGGGCCTAGGTGCACAACTGTTTCCTGAAAGATATTTCCACCTCCCCTGGACCTAAATCTCTTCCAAATCTCTAACCTTTAAAAATCTCCGCTTGGCCTCCACATCTTCATACTTTCCTTGTGATTCTGATAAGCATATAGTGTCCGCTAGGGTTATTTAGTTCTATCCATCAATTTTTTTCCATTTTTACAGAAACATTGCTTTATTCAATTTATTCAATTATCTGGTGATGATAGATCCGCTATGAGACAGGCATAGTGTACGCTGACCCACACCCGACTTCAGGGTCGGGTTTGGGTCAACATACACTATGTCTGTTTCATAGCGGATGTGTGTGTGCAAAAAACCTGTGACAATGACGCACTCTAGTCTATTGGGCTGTCGCAAGAACGTCGAGTTAGCGCTTAGGTGTATTGCAACACTGAGCCACAAATTATGTATATATTACTAACTAGAGTTCTCAATTTCATACGTAATGCTTTAAACTATGTGGAAACGTTTTTTTCTTTTATTCTGAATAAACCTCATAGTAAATCAATTCTTGTCCTTGGTTAAACATTGACAATGGTACAACACCAAACAAAATTATGTCAAGCCCCATGTGGTAGCGTTTGGCAGTGCCCAAAAATGCACAAGACACTGACACGGTCAACAATTAACCAAATGACATAATATATTGACTCCATTTTCTCTTCCCAGTTCTCTGCATTCAGACGCACATGATCATCCATTAAAGAGGCTTCATCCAGAAGAGGACGACCCAGACCACAAGCAACCACACCCACTCCCTCACAGTTCATCTTGAAATTCTCAGTCAGACTTTAGTCTCCTCAACACACACACACACACACACACACACGCTCGCCACCATGCCTGTCGTGCTCCACAGCAGCCCTCTCTTCTGGACCAGGCTCTGTGCCATGGTCTTCTCCTGCGTGGCCTTCTCAGTGGCCGTGCACGGCGGCCAGCTCCACCACGGCACCGGCGACTGGTGCATCTTCTGCTGGGCCTTCAGCTTCGCCGGCAGCCTCCTGGTGCTCCTGGTGGAGCTGTTCGGCCTGCAGACGCGCTCGCCCATCTCCTGGAAGAACTTCCCCATCACGTTCGCCTGCTACGCGGCACTCCTCTGCCTCTCGGCCTCCATCATCTTCCCCCTGTACTTCCTCAAGGGCGACATCAGCTACAGCGAGGTGCGCAACCTGCGCATCGTCTCCACCGTCTTCTCCTGCCTAGCGACCATCTGCTACATGTCGGAGGTGAGCATCAGCAAGGCGCGGCCGGGCGAGGTGGCGGGCTACATGGCCACTGCCCCGGGGCTGCTGAAGGTGTGCGAGACCTTTGTGGCGTGCATCATCTTCGTGTTCATCAGCGACCCGGTGCTGTACGACCGCCACGACGCTCTCAAGTACTGCATGTCCGTCTACTGCATCTGCTTCATCCTGTCGGCGGCTGTCATCGTGCTGTGCGTGGGCGAGTGCACTGGCTGCCTGCCCTTCCCCTTCGCCCGCTTCCTGTCGGCGTACGCGCTGCTGGCCGTGGTGCTCTACCTGTCCGCCACCATCATCTGGCCCATCTTCAACTTTGACCCCAAGAACGGCGGCACCAAGCACCGGCCCAACAACTGCGGAAACGCCGTGGGCCTGTGCGTCTGGGACAAGCTGATGGCCGTGGCGGTGCTCACCGGCATCAACTTCATCCTCTACCTGGCCGACCTGATCACCTCTGCCCGCCTGGTGTTTGTCAGTGCCTGAGTGAAGAGAGTGGGGTCAGGGGGGAGGAGGTGAGGGAAGGAAGGAAGGGTGTGATAGGAGAGGTGTGGGAGAGTAGAGTAATGAAAGGGTCACTGGCAGTGTTTCAATGTTGATGAGGCCGTAGGTGAATACTCGGTGCTAGTGAAGACAAGCAGGGCTTAAACAGTTGGAAGATAAAAAAAGGTAGCTCTGGTTTTGACATTCATTGTGGTTGGTTGTCATGGCAATGGGTTACTGTATGTTGCTTCTCAGTTTCGATTCAAGACCGGATGAGACTAATCAAGCTGTCACTAATTTATGCCTCGGAAAACAAAACAGTACTAATCGATAGATGTATATGAATACAATATGGTATACAATATAGTTACATATTACAGAATTTAATCATAAAAAAAAATCAAATTATATTGTCACAGACCAAAGCTAATGCAATAAGTAGAACGTCCAAGGAATTTATTTTTAGCTTGTTGCGATTCATTCTCAAGTAAACCTTTGTACAAAATACATTTCACAAATGAACTCACAATGCCTCATTAGACCAGTATCATTTTTTCTTGGATTACATTGTGCAGAATAATTTCAAATCATGTTTACAGATAAAAATCTGAAAATAGTTTTGGTGAGTTTTTTTAAACTTGAGAAAAGGTTTACGTAATGTTAAGAGAAAAAGTTGACGCGCTTTTTTGCTGTTATTATACTGTATGCTTATCTCTAGACTTTAATCAACGATAAGAATATATATATACAACATTGTGGATTTATACAAGACTGTCATGTTTCAGTTGCGCACTTAAAATTGTATGTGCACCTCTATATGTGTGTATGATATTTTTCATGAAAGCATGAAATGCTCAAGTATTAGTGAGTATTTGATTCACTTTGACAGACCAAATACTTACTCAATCTGGCCTTATAATTTGGTACCTGCTGTAAAATAATTATTGAAAAAAAGAGATTAAAAAAAACGTGACTCTTTCTTTCTGGCATACTCCATGTTTCATATTCCCTCATTTGCCCATGAATGTTACAGCAAAATGTAATCAGGTGTTTTAATAAAAAACACATGATTATGAATGTTTTTGCAGTCATTCTTTGGCTGACCATGGCAAAAAAAACAGCAAAACAAAATAAGAAGTGCTGTCCCTTTTGAATGAAAAAGTATGAAAAGATACAGATATTTCTTCCAGAAATCAGGGTATTTAGACATATACAGGAGACATTTCATTTCAAGACTTGTGGTAATATTGTCCCATTCAAGTATGTCATGGGCCTCTTGCCTCACGTCTTTGCCACGTCTATTGAACTTGCTTCAGCATATGACACATTAACAAAATTTATTATTTAGTCTATTCTTAATTCTATGTGGTTTTTATATCATATTATATCATGGCTGGGTTAGTATCAAGTGAAAACAGCTGCTACAACAGCTGGTTTGTGTGGGTTGTGCTGTGATATTGGTCTATCCTACAGTGTTCTACAAAGTCACAAGGTGTACTGGTAGTTCCTTTTTCCTCTTTGGACTTTGGACATATCAACTGCCAAGCCCCCCCACCCCTCTAACAGTCAATATAAGAATACCTCTTGCAACACAGAAAAGGGAATCAGGGAATGTGTTGCACAATCATTTCTATGGCGTAGAATAGTCATACATAGTGCAATAGTACAGAATGATAGACTCCCACCCTACCCACAACAGCCAAGAAGGGATCCAACTATTCTATATTGCCATCTGTTCTTTGTCGTCAATTTTAAACACCTGATGACGTTTTCTTTCAAGGCACATGGTAAGCTACTATTTACATGTCTATATTTCCCTCTCCGTTTATTTTTCTTTTTTTTCTTGCCGATTCCAACGAACCCAAGCCTACAAATCCTTACAGACCGTACAGATCCATGTCTCAATGGTCTGTGTTCGGCTCCCAGGAGGACAGTTAAGAAAACAGCGGTGAAAGGCCATACCAGGGACCGTTTGTGAGGGGCCTCTCCTGAGTATTTACACTATACTGTGTGGCATCATGTATCATTTAAGCCACATCCATTCTTAACCAAGCTGCACATAGTGGCATGTGATGTTTGAGTCGCAGCTGCATATGAAAGCCATAGGCATGCATCACGGAACAAAGACAAGAATGGCTGATTCAGTTCAGTATTACCAACCCAGTGGACCATAAATGTTTAAAGGGTGAATCGGATGTGGAAAAGTTTATGATTCGTGCCATCACATGTGGGGTAAATCAACACATTAATTCAAATTGATCAAAACGATAACCTGGTCGAGAATGTTTGATAGAAAACGACGTCAGTTTTGCAAACAGTAATACGTCGCCTTGGCAATGTTGACCTGAGGACCATTTTAAAAGAAAACAACATTGCAACTGGAAGAGTATCAAACATTTTCTGCTATGAAGATTCTCCATACACTTTATAATGCCTGTAAGGGACGGTTCTAACACGAATGTTAAGAAAAATATGCCTTCCAACTGGAGGATCCAGACATCAGAATAGTGATGACCTATATAGAAAAGGGGGTTCCCAGAGGCCATACCGGACCCCGGTGCTAAGACAGAAGGGTCCATACACGAATGGTCCCTTGTGTCTAGAGGGTGTCTGGGGACATTTGAAGTGTTCCTAACAAACTTTTTATACTCTTCACAATCACATGGGTCTGACAGTGCCTGCTCAGTGCCTGTCTAAGGACAATGTACTGCTGCATGGCATCCCTGAACCAATGCACAAGGATCAGGGGTCAGACCAGGGTCTGACACAGAGGTGATCCAGGGTCTCCGAAGTTATTTGGGGAACGGGGAAGAAGAACGCTGTCACATATGGACTTTGAATGCCACTGCCAAAATGTTGCTTCTACTTGTTGCTGTGTGGTACTGAATATTATGCAAGACAGGTATTGGAGTTTTGGGATCTGGTTTCATGCAACACTGTTGTATTCAGGGTGAAGGGATGTTATCTTCTTCAGTGTCTTCTCATAAGGATTGTTTGACCTGTGGTAAGTATTTCAGATAGGGCTGGGGTACAATATCTTCCTGGTTATGGGACATGGGATCATGGATGGTTGTTGAGTCGGCATGGTCTTAAGGGGTTTTACAGAGGCATTTGAAGACGTAAAATGGTAAATGGCTAAATGTCTATTATATCAGTTGTTACTTAAGTTGGTGGTCCAGAAAATAATCTATGTCTTGGAGCAGACAACGGTCCTCCCAGTATCAAACCTTTTCAAAGAATAGCGGGAATTTTTCACTTATCTGCCACTGAGCCCTTGGTTCAGTGGAAGTGGCGGGGGCGTGTCCTTCATGTTCTCTCCGAGTGAGGGGCCTTGAAGACGTGAGTGAGGGAGAGTAAGATAGGCTCGGTGAGAGAAAATGTATTCCTGACCTTCCCACTCTCACCCATGGAAGAACAATGACTGTCCTGTTAGTTGGTAGGTCATAACGAGATCTTGATGTAACCACACAAGTGAAAGACGCCATAGAACTATCCAGAACGAGGAACTTGGAGGGGGAAAGTTTCCTTTACTGCACCTACCTCAAGTTCACATCTTTGTTTAAGGCACCAGACGTTTGGGTTCAACGAGTCAATGTTAGATGAAGATGATTGTTGAATGGATGCGATAAAAAAATGAAATGCTGTAGATCTGTGGTCTGATCTTAGCACTGTTACAATTTGTGTCTCACACACACACTCACTCACACACACACACACACACACACACACACACACAGCTTTAAAAGTAAGTTAAGAAACTTGGTGGTCAAAAGGCAACCTTTACATGCCACAGCTAACCCTTTCTATAGATAGGAGGGGAGGGTTCTTGTGGGAATATAGTTTTCCAGTAACCATGGCCAGGTTTGGTCTAATGGCCACTCAAGAGAGAGTTGTCACTGACTCTCCCCCGATGGTCCAGTGGAGGGTATTAGTGTAAACGCTGCAGCTGGCGCTGGCAGTGGCCTACTGGGACCCGGATCCCACCCACAGCCAAGCTACAGATGTCGGTTAAATGTCAAGTTCTCCATTGTACTGCTGTAGATGACACTGCCCTCTGTTGATGAAACTTAGTTACTGTGAATAAGTTTGAGTGTGTGAATGAGTTTTAGAATGACGACGTTATTATTCATTGAAATTCTTTGAAATTGGATTCCAGAGCAGGGGTCTAAAATTGCTATTATCATTCTTATTTAAATGGATGTACCATGGCATATCACTGTTACAATCAGTTACAATCATTCCTGAATTTCCCTCGGGATAAATAAAGTATCTATCTATCTAGTAATGATTTTTCGAAAAAATGTCATAATGTGCAATTTAATGAATGTGCTTTTTATGTTTGCGCTATGAATCAATGTAAAACAGCAATTTACTTGCAACACACATGAAACTAACTCCTTCCTCGGTTGCAAACCTCTCAACTTTATGTTTCCTGCAACAGCCAATCCAAAAAACATTATACAAAGAAGATGAAGGTTTGATAAAGACAAATGTAGATGCTGTTCCTGATGACACTGTTAAGAACCTAATTCATCTTCCTTTAAGGTTAGTAGAATTGTTTTGTAAAACCAATGTTGTTTCTTCTGCTATGTGTGTGCCTGCGTGCGTGCATGTGCGTGTGCATGTGTGTGGATGCTTGCGTGCGTGTGTGTGTGTGGACATGGACCGTCAACTCCCCCCAACGGTGCTGTCCCTTAAAGTAGCAGAGGCTATGTCAACAGGCTGGAGACCATCATGGGGAGTTTATTGTGAAACAGCAAGTGCTTCTGCTGTCACGGCCTAGTTCTACAAGGATATGATAAGGGTTTGTTCTGAAACTAAATACGCCAAACCACACGATTTAGAGAAGTCGTGTGTCACATTCGCTTGCAGTTGCGGTCTCGTGGCTTCCATGGTCATATTGTTAGCGCTCAGACAACGGTGTCATAATCTGGGTGTTCTGTTAAAGTAAACAGTAAAAAACAACAGATGGGGTAGCCTGTGCAAACCTCTATGCTTCTCTCTGCATTGCCGTCGTACACATTTCCTCTCCAGTGATTTTATTTTGCAATTAAAATCAATTAAAAAAATGTGGTGCTTCAGTGGCTGCTTTTTGCCCATTGTTTGTCCCACATCTCCTTTACACTCAATCCATGGATGTTACAGAAATGAAATGACATGCGTTGTTTGCTTCTTAAAACAACACTCCTTCAGTGCCATCATTTTACCTACCCAGAACTTTCCATGCGTGTGAACACAAACGGAACACAAAGGCCCCACAGTGAGCATGCCAAATGGAAGAGGTGTGTGTGTTTGTGTGTGTGTATGTTGGGGGGCGACTTTGATATTTTTGCTGTTGTATTCCAAATGCTAAACTCTTCTATTCCAAACTCTTCTGCAAACTACTCTGACCCACTCTGACTTCAGTTTTTTACCAGCACTCATTCCGACCTGTCCCCCGCGCGTCCCATACCAGTTCCCTCCTGACATTCCCATGTATGGCCGTGTCGAACCATATAGGCCTATAAAACTGTCCAGCAAACATACGATGGTGCTGTTCTCGGGGCGTCTCTGTTACGTCTGTGATTTCTTTATTGGCTTTTTGTCATCACTGTTTAATGGTCGTTAAAGGCTTGTGGTCTGTGGTTGTCATGCATGCAGCCTTTGAAATACACTGAATGAAGTGTAATTTATGAATAAAGCAAGTCACTCCAAAACAGGAGGGATTCTACATAGAATCTACATCTATTCTACGTGGACCAAAGCTCACAATGTAAGACGAAAATATGTCTATACTATACTTTGGATCTTCCGTTTGTCTCTCTCTCTAACAAAGTTTAATTTCTTACTTCAGAAACAGAATTTCAATGTTAACAAAGTTTTACTAAGTGTCCAAAATCAAAACTAAACGCTTTTGATTTTGACATTGCATGACATGACTTGAAACAATGAATTGAGTACATATTTGGACAATGCCACTTCTCCAGGTAGTGGCATTTGCCTGGATTGCCCTCAGTTTCACTATTGGCATAGTCACTGTGAGTAGTCTTTGTTGGATCACTGTTGCCCAATCCTTTCTGCTGTGGACAGAATATTACTCATACAGGCACTGTAAATCCTACTCAAATGGGAAAGCGAAGGTGTTCCAAGAATTCTGCGTTAGGGTCCACTCATTACCATCCCAACCCTTTTATGACCTTTCTTTATTGGAATTTGGTGGTTGTGGGCCCGTTGAGTTTCGGAGCAAAGGTAGGTTTAGGACAAAAAACCAAATCAACAATGAATAGAACACAACAAAATGTTTTCCCATATGGAAACTTTGATGAATTAATGACCTTAGTAGTCCTTACCATAACCCTGTGGTATGCCCATTTGGAACATTTTGCCCTGATGGCTGTCTCCTAAACGGATGTATCCCTCTTTTGGGTTCCTTCTCAAGGCTTCTTCTCCATCTGATCTGGTTCGAGGAGGTTTTCCTTACCTTACTGACGGCAGATGGTTAGGGGGGGGAGGGGGGGTTGATTAATTGAAACTGTGATTAAGGGATTAGTCGTAGTTTCCCGTATTTCTTTTCCCAAAGCATTGTGACCCGGAAAAGAAAGAAAGACACACTGACTTCCAAAAGGTTTGTTTTCTTTGTATAATTTATATCTTTAAAAACATTGCTTGCCCTTTATAAACCACGACTGTTCACTGTGGTTCTTGAATCACGCATCAAACAACTTGCTAATGATTGTCCCATTTCCGTATTACCTTTAACTGGATCAAAGCATCTTAATATGGCGTGCAGAGGGAGTGTGGCGTCGCATAGTGAGGAGGACAGAGCTCCTGACTCAGTTGGGCTGGTTGTCCATCTGGCACTCCGTCTGGAATGACTGGATGTCCTCACCGATAAACTCATTCACTGCCGAAGGAAAGGAGAAAAAGGGGGGAAATAGGTGAAATGGAATTCGTCCCCATCCGTCCTTTTTGCCTACTATCACCACCTATCCACCCTCTGTGCATCCTTCCATCCTCTGTGTACACGTCTTCCCCATCCATCCCTCTGATACTGTGACTTCCCCATCCATCCCTCCATACATCATTCATTCATACATCAATCCATCCGTCTCTCCATAGGTTCTCCATTTATACATATTCACCATCCACCAACCATCCATTCATTCATTCATTCTTCTATCCCTTTGTCATTCATCCACCCATCTTCCTAATCCCCATCGATCAATCCATCTGCATGCCATCCATTCATACATCTTCATCATCCATCTATCCACCATTTACTTTTGAACTGCAGCTACATCTCTCCATGTATTTACTCCTACGCTTGCATCCATCCACCAACCCGTTCATCTCTTCATCCATCCACCAACCCATCCATCCATCCCTCCTTTGTGCCTCCACCTGTACAGCAGGCCACGGCCATGTCCCTCCACAGAGGGCGGGGTCTCACCTTCCTCCAGGGTGATGTGGTGCATGGAGGCGGAGGAGGAGCCGCAGAACTGTGCCTGCACCTGCGCCTGCTCGCCCTCTGCCCAGCGCCCATCCCCGAGAGCCACGCCCCTCCCCTGGGGGGGGTCCCAGCAGCCCCCGTCATAGTGGGAGTACGGTGGCGGGTAGTAGAAGTCCTGATAGGAGCTGCCAGGGGGCGGGTGAAGGGGCGGGGGCGAGGGGCAAATCTCCTGCTGGCCGTAGGCCGAGAAGTGCGGGCCGGTGGGGGGCAGCGGGGAGCCGGAGATGGGGCTGCCGGCGGGGAAGGGGCTGAGGGAGGAAGAGTGGGAGGGCGACGGCGAGGAGGAGAGGTAGGGGGAGTCCAGCCACGGCGAGGGCGAGGGCGGCCGCCCCGCCCGGCCGTGGGGGTACTGGGGCGGCAGCAGCTCGGTGAAGCCCAGCTCCAGGCTCTCGAAGCCGGCTTGACGCTCGGGCAGGGCGCCACCCCGGGGTGCGCGGCCATCGCCCCCGGGGTCGTCCGCTCGGGCGTCGGGCTTGGGGAAGTACTCGTCATGCATGCCCAGGGCGACCGGGTAGAGAGGGGAGGAGTAGGCAGAGGGGTAGGGCGGCAGGTGGAAGCCCAGGGCAGCCTCCTCCGACATGGGGTCGCCTCGCGTGGGGTGGAGGGTCCCATCCGCCTTCTCCATGGAGCTCTCCATGGGACACAGCCCGTCCAGGGGCGGGGCAGTGGGGCGGGACAGCAGGGACTCCTCCTCTTTGAACATGACTGCATGGATAAATAGAAATTTTAACATCATGTCAAATAGAGTATTAGACCGGTATTCATATAAAATAGAGCACACATTTTACATGATGAACTTTAGAAATGTAGATTGATTAATCCTCCATTATAATACATTACTGATATAAAATAATTTAAAAAATATTTTTTATTTATGCTTGGTACAGAGATCTAACTAATCAAATTAATATTTTGTATTATAACCCCTTTCATGCCTATCCCTAACCCAATGTGTTCGAAAGATTTTTCTTAATCTTGTTTACCGCAAATGTTTTCATACAACTGAAAACTGACCGTGCATGTTTTCAGTTGACTGTGAGCATAGCTCCTAAAAGGACTATGCATCGGATCGTGATTTGACTAGCAAAAGAAAACACAACATCTTCATCAAGGAGACACACGAGTGCCAGCCGGATACTCACTGGGAATGTACTTGAAACAATGTGTGCTGCTGCGTTTCCGCTTGCCGTTGGAGACGTACAGACAGACAGGCACGGGACGACTCACAGACCGGTCGCTGTAGGCGGGAACCCGCACACACAGCAGACCCTGCGGAGGAAAGCCACATGGACACCTGAGCAAACAGGGATTTACTTTAGTGTATGTGCTAAGCCATCAGATTTGTCATTGGTTATACATTTGGCTGTTGACCATACGTTTGGGGGGGTTACCTCATCTCTCTCTCTCACACACACTCAGTCATTCACACACGCACGCACGCACGCTCGCACGCACGCACGCACACACACACACACACACTTACCTCATTGCTATTTTCCCGGTCAACACGGGCCTCCTCTTCCCATTGTAACTTGCCATCTGGTGGGGAGGGAGAACAGAAGAAAGAGCTGCTGACTGGTATGACCACTGCTATAGGGCTTCAGTCAGGAGAAGGTCTAAATACCTTACTCAACTTGTTATAGCATGCTTGTTAGCATTGCTTGCGAGCTTGGAACGCAAGCTATTCTTCTTATAATTTAACAGACTCATAATGGTTCTGATAATAAATGAATGACTTTCCTAGATGTATCGTAGGCCTACATCTAATTTTGAAAAAAATTCAAAAGAAACATTTGAATTGTTATTAATTTAACTTTTTTTTAATACAGTGGGGAGATGCAGGCGCTGCTGTTGGTGGTCTTGTGAAGCTTTTGAGTGACAGAAGGTTATGTAGCACACAGCGGTTGCGTCCTTCAGATATGTCTGAAAAGGGGTGCATCTCTTGGCTGAATACAGAGGATTCTTCACGTTGGACAGCCTTCCATCACAGAGCAGTCAAGACAGATAGTTTATATGATTCTAGGTCAAGGTTTACCCACCCAAGTAACCAATAAGGCTGCTATGTGATTAAGGTATCTGCCTTTATCACATGTGACGTGTAATATCAGGGGAACACAGGTGTATCTCATGATGTTAATTATGGTTATGCCTAATATAATTAACCTAATGAGCTACACCTGTTTCCCCTTTACCATAAGACCTCTTTGATAAATGTAAAGTCATGTAAAACAAATGTAAGAATTTGTGACTCAATAGTGCACGTTTCAAGTGTGTGAAGTGAGTGATTCTTGATTCTATTGTTGATGGACACACTCTCTGTCTCTCTCCGTCTCTCTCGCTGTCTTTCTCTCTCGCTCGTTATCTCTCTCGTTAACTCCTGCTCCCCCCTCATGCGGCGTGTACCTGTCCCTCTCTCCATGAAGAGAACTCTGGAGATGGGCAGGAAGTTGGTGCCGCTCAGCAGTAGCTCCTCCCCTCCCTCCACACAGCAGGAGGTCAGGCTGACTGACTCGATGACAGGCAGCTCCTGGGCGGAGCGCTGGGCTGAGGGGTGATAGAGAGACACAGACCATGCCATGGACAGGAGAGAGTGAGTGATTGAGTGAGTGATTGAGTGAGTGAGTGAATATATCAATCTTTTTTTTTTCCGCTCCACAAAGCTTCATCACAGTAAATAATAACGCAACCTCAATAAAAAAAGCGAGTTGAAATAGTTAAAATACAAGCACACCCATGCATTCACGACAGGGGGACTTACAGCATTCAATCGGCAGCGAGGCCACCTGTAGGGCCAGCACTCGCCCAGGGGCGCCTGCAGGGGGCGCCAGAGGCAGGTGAGTTCGGAATACCAGCCGGACGCGCGTGTTCTTCCTCCCCACGTCGGTCTCCCCTTTCCTCAGCTCAATGTCAGAGTTCCTCAGCTTCAGGATTCCTGCGCAGTCGATGCTTAGAGACACACACACACACACACACACCTGGGAGTTCAACTTTAAACCTTCTCAGGGCTTTGAAAAGCCTTTTTTACCGTACACCCCTGGCCTCTCAGCTTTTTACTGACTGAAATACGTGTTTGATAGCGTCCAACTGTTCCTTGTCCACACAGCTAAAAACAATATTTTCTGTGTGGAAAAGTGGCCTCCTGCAACATGAACTCAGTTTTTGACACAAACATTGTAGACAACTAATATCCTTGATGTTATTGGTCAGAGGTTTTGTCTCCATTGGTCAAAATAGGAACAATGACATCAATGGTCATGATTGCATTATACCGGGATGGAGTTGATGTTGCAGACAATGCTTTTTTCACAACACGAGCATGAAGCAATAGTCTATTGCATCTGTTGTTGTTAATGAACCAGCATGAGGGTTCTCCTTTAATGACAGATGCAATTTCTATATATTCAACATAGACAGATACAAACAAGATTACTAACAAATCGTAAGGCTTCCAAGACACTTTAGTCTCTCTCTCTCTCTCTCCCCCTCCTCTCTCTCTCTTACAGTGCAGTCATGCTGGACTCAGGACTGAGAGGGATGTCCAGGATCTTGGTTCCAGCCTGGACACTCTCCTGACTTGCCGTTCCCACCATTTTCCCTGTGACCCTAAAATATATGAGACGGAGAGAACCCATATGAAATTCCACAAATGATGATTATATGATGATTATAAAGAACATATAAACAATGGATGGACTAAACAAACATGGTAAACTGTAACCAGGCCTAATGTTTCCCAAACCAACACTTTTGCATTTTTTGAAAAAAGCCAGTGCTACAAAGTACACGGCATTAAGAAATGTTTGGACATGTACAAGACACATACAAGCCAAACTCATGACTCATCATGCACATGCAATAAATTATTCAAACAACTGTGCATGTAATTATACAAAGAGTACTAGTTATTTCATCTTCTTTGATGCTTAAAGATACTAGCCATTACCTGTGTATCTGATAGAAGGGGTGTGGCCTGATTGATCGGTCATCAGCTGTTCCAACGAACACCTGCAGTGATAGAGGCTTCCGGTCTGTATAGCCACACAGCTGTCAGGACACACACACACACACACACACACACACACACACACACACACACACACACACACACACAGAAGTGGGATAAATCCAACACTGTGCAATGTTGTCAAATCAAATTACCCCTTTGACTGTCAATGTAATTCAAGCGTTGACTGCACTGGCAGCATTCTGTTTTCTTCTACAAGTTGATTCAATGTTGGCAGAAGACATCATTAAATCATTTTTGCCGGTTGCGGTTCTATTCTCAAAATAATTGATTGTACGTTGGCCTTGTGTTCTTTGACCACAAGTGTGTGTGTGTTGCCAGAGTGGATCGAAATATGAGGTGTGTCACATTTAATAAGGGAACAGAAAAGTGCCTTGCCTTTTTGCACAGGCCCTTGACACCAGACCTGAACGAATCTGCTGCCATCTAAAGGTCGAAACGTCCTTAAAGTTGCCAAGAAGGAGTGAACTTTTCCACCTTGTTAGCTCCATCTCATGGTTTTCGTTTTCAAGAGTACCCTGTTCATGAGATTTTTTCTTTCAAATCTAACCAACATAAATTTTGCATCAAATCACAGCAAATCACATTATGTGATACAAAAAACGAGAGCTAGTCATATTTTTTGGAGGATTGGCTTTGGAGGGAGACCTGGATGGAGGGCTTGGATTGGATACTTTGAGAACCGGCCTCCCCTACCTTTAAGCACACAAGGGTTTGTATCCCACCTTCACTACTGGATGGCCTGCAGGAGCAGCCTTGACCGCCCCTCTGCTGCCCTCCGTCTCATAGTGGGCCCTGTGGTGTGGGCGGGGCTGCACCTCCATACGCAGCTCGTATTGGTCAAATTGGGAAGGCAGCGGCCAATCGAGTGGTGGTAGGGCATTAGACCTAAAGAAAATTAATTAAATTAAACACATTTTTTCAATTGGATAGGGAATCTTAGATTTGTGTAGTTCCTTTCTTCAATAATATAAGGCATTTTACTATACTATTCATCCACAAAAGTCACTCTCTGTAAATAATTTAGCCAACAACATGATTCAAATTTAGATAAATTCTACGTCTACATATATTCATATCATTGAATGAACAATCATCTCCGGCATGCTTGCCTGAAGAGTGGGCTGTGGGCACTGGCGCGGGTCCTGCCCCAGCCCAGAGCCGGGGGCACAGACAGATAGTCCATGCCCACGGAGGAAGGCTCTCTCCTGGGCTGGTGGCCCTCTGGCACTGGGCAGGGGGAGCTGTGACCTGGAGCCTGCTCCTGGTCCACATCCCTGCTGGATAGCTGCATGAGTGAAGCACAACAAACGACAGCTTGAGACCACGGACCACGGACCACGTTCCGTGACGATGGCGCACGATTGGCCAAAGCACACACGTGATGTTCCCAGCAGCCGTGGTCGTGTCGGCGGCGTTCACCTGCTCCAACGATGTCTTCCTCGTCTTCTGAGGGATGCTGAGCTCACAGCCCAGGGGCGGGGCCAGAGACAGAGGGGTGGAGGAGGAGTCGTGGCCCTCCAGGCCACAGCCATGCTGCGGCTCCTCCGAGGAGTAGCTCCCCCTCCGGGAGGCGCACGGCGACGCCAGGGGCGTGTTTCGCCGCTTCTTGCCCCCCGGCGAGGTGGGCCGCGAGGACGGCGAGAGCACCAGGTGCACGGCGCTCTCGCTGAGGTCCTCCTCCTCCACCAGCAGCGAGTCGCAGCTGGACGCAGGGCTCAGCCAGCCGCGGGAGGAGGGGCTAGAGGCGGGGCTGGGGCTGAGGGAGCCGGGGGCTCCATCGCGGTAGGAGAAGGGGTCCAGCAGGGGGAGGTAGAGGCGTTCGCGGTCCCAGCTGCCACCGCCGCCACCCCCGCTGCCCCCGCCGCCTCCACCCCCCGTGTCCCAGTAGTTGGAGCCCGGGGGGGCGGGGTCGTCCTCTTGGGAGATGGTGGTGATCTGGATGCTGGGGCACTCCATCACCCGAGACTCTGACAGCTGTAGGGGTGAAGGTTTGAGTGGGGGGGGGGGGGGGGGGGAGTGAGGGAGAGTGAGTGGGGCCAGAGATTGTCCAAACACCATTATGCAATTAACATAGTTACAAAACACTGAACTA
>JAOPUA010000161.1:1385073-1400713 GCA_027122455.1 Trisopterus luscus | reverse complement strand
ACACACACACACACACACACACACACACACACACACACACACACACACACACACACACACACACACACACACACTTACAAGATAGGAGCTGGTCTTCCTCCACAGAGTCAACAGAGTCTCTACTCGCTCCTTCTGACTGGCTAATTCAGACAGTGAGAAGGCCCCAACCACCAGGTCAAACTGCACCTAGTAGCAGAAATGACATCTCCATATACAGAATACAAGAAAACAAGACCTTATTGCTTCACTGGTATGATTTAGAAGCAATTGTCATTTATCTGTGACATTAACTCTATATTTCTTCAGTCCCTCCACCATTATATTAAAAAACTATTTTCAAGGTAACTGCTGCATACACCAAAACACGCATATGAAGCAGTTTACCTTAATAATAACAGTTCCACTTTAACTGCTCAAAACAATTCCTAGCAGCTGGACTTAAAACATTAACTCATGCTGGTTTTAACTACTGATATTAAGTGCTTACCTTAGGCGACACGGGGAGAAACTGTCTAAAATACACCTGCTTGATGTGAGGCGCAGCTTTTTCGTCGTCATCTGTTGAACGACAAGCAAAAATACAATCAATCAATAGAAAAGCAGGAAGTGACCAAAGCGCCTGCGAGGGAAAGTGGGTTGGGTTAGGAACTGTACCTTTGAGAAGTCGCTCTGCCAGAACGTTCATTGGCCCGGAGCTTTCCACACACACCATCTCCTTCAAAGTGTCCCCCCAACATGAGTGTGATGCCCTGGGACAGAGACAGAATGTAAAACAACACAAATCCATTCTTAATGTGGAATACCAACCGGTAAAATTCATCGGCAAGTAAATTTGCTAGGATCATTCTTTGCAATTACTCTGAATCCTGGTGGCGTCGTGAGACCACCCAGATATTCCTGTTTGTGTTTTACAAACAATCATTTGTGCCTTTTCTGGGCAGCAACAGATTTCCACATATAATGAGGCCTTACGTTTTTCATAAAACTAATCTTAAACAGACAGTCGGGTTAAATAAATAACGTGACGCCCTTGCAGAATCCAGTTCGGAGGTCAAGCATTAACAATATCTTTTTGATTTTCTGTTTTTGATTTACTGTTATTCAGTCGATTTCGGATAAACAGTTCTCTCTCCTTGATTGGTCCTATCATTTAGCATATTTGGGAGAGGATTTCAACATTCTGGAGGCAAAACTAATATTTAAGATAAAAGTGAACTTGCAAGTTTAGGATGGGGTCTCACATGGCTAACACGTCAAATAAAAATATATAATTATGCAAAAATATATATATTATACCAACTCACCAGACTACTGTCCCTAATCCCGAGCCGAAATCCAAGAGAGAATGAGGGGCGAAGGTAGGGTCCCTGATCAATATCTTAAAGCAGAAGAAACAAAAATTCTGGCATCAAAAAAGGTTTTGAAGGGAGATTTTGTCCAATCACTGATCAGAGATGATCCTCGTTACCTCGTTGAGGGCTCTTCTCACTGCAGTGTAGCCACCTGCCAGCCGGGCGGCCATGTATATCACGCCCAGCTCTTCATCGAACCTAGAGAGACAGCGCGAGAGAGACAAACAGAGAGGGAGAGAAGGAGGCAAATGTGTTTCACTGTAGTCCCAATGGATGGTCTTTAAAAAAATTGGACTACTTAACAATAGACAAGTTACACCAAAATGAAGGACTCAGATTCAGCATGACAAAGCATGTGTAAATCCCCCCCGACAACAACAAGAGATGGATAGACACACAGACATTGATGGTTACCTCACAGGGGTCCAGTTGTATAATGTCCTTTTGAGTTCAGACAGCACTTTCCTCTTAACCTGGTCATCGTCGATAGCTTAAATGTTAAGCAAATATTTTTGAGATAGGACTATAACGGAAATGTACACAAATAAGCTGATCTACATGACACTTTTTCTTTTCGTCACCTTTGCTCCTCTCCTTTGCCTTCTCCAAGACACTCTTCTCCAGGCTTGTGGCTCTCTTCCTCAGAATCAAGTCCTCCACAGGCCTTTTCCTGCTCCACAGAAACTGTGTGAGACTCTGAGCTCGATCAGACAGTCCTTTGATCTGAGCATCTGAAGGTGAGCAGAACTAGTGAAAAACTGGACAACCAACTTTCAAGGTAATACTCTAGGTAAGAGATTTTTATATTTTAACTGTCTTGGACGTTTTGGTGAGGATCCTCTTTACAATAAATTCCTAACAAACAGAGTGTACAATAGTAATATGTTGTCATTTATCATATGGTATCAAAATAGCCGAATTTTGCAATTGTTCTATTTACTATTAACATATTACTATTTTTAATGCAGACATCTGTATTGGAAGTAATAAACATCATAAATTGTATCATACACAGTGTAACTGTTGTGATAGAGTATGCATACTGAGACGAAAGCAAATATTAGTTTAAAATAATGATAAAGAACACCTACCAAGAACAATTGATTGTGCGGCCCTCTGTAGTTGCTCGGGTAAGCGTAGTGTTTTCAGGTTGGTGACGCCTGGGTGCTTCCTGTGTGGCGCTCCATTCAGAAAGTCTACTTGAGATTGAGGATGTACTGCGGAAGACATTCTCTGGGAAGAATACATAACAAATAAGCCAATGTCAACACCACCGTTGATTAAACGTAAACATAGGTCGCTAACATTTTTAACTAAATGTTCAAGGACACCAACGACTAGACTCACCCGGCATATGATCCTCAAGGCTGACGTCTTTTGACACATGGCGATGGCCACATGAGTTGAAGACGCCATATTTCCAACTGTTATTATACGAATTGGCCTGCCCTTCAACACGATGGCATTAAATAAATGTTGGACGTCTTTATAATGCACCCATGTCCAACTCCATGTGCACCATTGGGTCGTACGACTCCAAAATAAATCCGACTACCACGCGAGGTGGAACGTTTGGCGAGTGCGATGCTGATGGCCAACCAGACATGGCAAACAAACGGAGGACTCTCGTGATTTTTTGCTACTTATTTCCAATAACCTTTGAGCTAAGTCTATTATATGAAATTGATTGTTGTTCAGGAAACTTTGTGTTTGTGTATAGCCCTCTTTACTGAAACACTAATCTCTTCTTCATGTACTTCAAGTAGAAGAAGTTACAGCAGCGACCTCTCATGGTGGATTAATCCCAGTGCACAACCAACTTGTGACGCGTGTATTCAATGCAGTGCTTCAACTAGGAAAACGAGGATGAAAGTATGAGGAGAATGCAGACAAAACTATACACCAACACGTAATAGGCTAATTGGAAATACATCGTCATACAAAAAGACAGATGAGTGTGCTTTATCTCAGTACCGATGGTCCTGTCTACATAGCGTATCGTATGGGGCAATCATTCACATAATTAACCACTGTGTAGACTTGCACACAGCTAGACGACGAGAGAGCTAGACGATGACTATCATAGTCATAAAGACAGAGATGGATGCTCAGTTGAAGTCATAATATTTATCTATGGATCTCCTATGTCCGAAATGAAATTGTAGTGAGAGGAGGTAATTCTAACCCTAAAACGATCAATTCCACGTAGTGAAACAAGGGCCGGCGAATTTAGTTATTTCTTACGTTTCAAACTTTTCAGTAACATAAGGATTTATTTTCAGAAACGTATCAATTTTTGGAAACATCACTTTCGGTTTTACCCTTTACCATGCAAATATCAGCCAATGAGGACACCGAGATGTCGACCAATGAGAAGCACGGGTTTTACGGAGGCTGTTCGGTGTTTACGTCGTTTCCCGCGCCCACCTTTCAGCAGCACCTCACTAACAGCCGCGGCATTTTGTCGTTTTTATAAAACATGAGGCAAACACGAGCATCTAGGAGCAAAACAGCAAATGATCAGATAAACGGAGAGGTACTGGGCACAAAAGGTTAGTGTTATTCGCGGTGGGTCCGCCGTCAGTAGTTGAAAAGTACAACAAGGCAATGTCCTGGGCGCCTTGCCACTCATATCTGTGGTTAACATTGCAATGTACTCGCTAATAAGGACTTTCAATGACAAGACGTCGTACACATATTTACAATTGTTATACGATGTGTTTGTGTCAACGATATGTGCCCTTTCGCTTCGTATCGATGTACGTTTTAAGAGATTCGGATGGCGCAGCCGATATTTCGAAGTCGAATTGGATATAAAAAAAATACCTTTTAGTATTTAAAAGTGTCCTTATGAAAACCCAACCAATTCTTTGAAGAAACGTTTGGAAATAAACTAATTGTGTCGCAGCACTCTGAACATGTCCGGACTGCCATGTTTGTAGTACATGGTCCGGCCATGCTTGTAGTTCTTCGCTCAAACCATTGACGTTTACATCCATGGACGAAGCGACACAAAAAACAACAATTTGAATATGGATTTAAAATGTTGCTTCGAAGCTAACGTACCGCATTTAAGATATCCGATACGACCCTAGAAAGTAGTTTAAAAAGAGCAATGTGATTCAGTCATGAAAAATAGTTATGGGACCATACACCTGTTTCGCAGAACAGAAATATGCAGCTGGTCCTGCAAATGAACATTTCTAATTTGATGTGAAAAATGTCAAAATAAACATTGTGCCTCCCTCCACCACTTCAGTGTGGCAGTGGCAAGGGGACCAGGGCCAGTGGGAGCTGTACCCTCCTTCAACATCTGCCATACTGGACTCCGCAGTGACCTCAGGGGACGCCACCGTCACCATCACCCTGGGCGCTGGGACAGCCTATGATGTTGACCTGAAGAAGATGTTGCAAATTAACCCGGCTACCAAGTTCAAAAGGAAAATACGCTGTCAGATGGTGAAATCAGGTGTGTGTCTGAGCATGACAACACCAACATGTACATGTGCAGATTTGACAGCCAATATTCAGCATTTGTTTTCTTTAATTTTTCTCCATGGTTGTTTATCTTTAACAACCCAGAGCCGGTGAGTGGAGCTGGAGGCTCGGTTGTGAAGGCTGAAGCATCAGAACAAGTTAAAGTGGAACCAAAGGCAGAGCCAGAGGTGGAGCCAGAAGTGGAGCCAGAGGCGGAGCCAGCTCCTAAGAAGAGGAGAGGCCAGGCCAAGAGTGAGGCAAAAGTCCAAAAACCCAAAGAAGAAGCGACGAGTTCTGGTAACTTAAAACCTAAACACAAGTGATAACTCTCGGGAGGATGTGTCATGCTTATTCACAATGCTTAATATGCTGATTCAAATTTGTTTCATTGAAAATCAGAAAAAAAGGGGAGGGAAGTGACCGTCAATGGAGACATGGAATGGCCATTGCTTTAGCCATCCATCAGAGTCCAAGTTAATTTGCAATATAAGGTAAAAGTCCAAGCGTGTTTGTGTGAGGGGGTAAAGCTCTCTCATTAATGGCAAGACACCTAATTAGTCCCAGAGCTCTTGGCTGACTACGGTTTGTAACTTGAGTAGTCGTTCTTCTTTTGTAATGAGACGCACCAACTTTGATTGTCGTTGAGGCTCCCCAAAGGTTTCATTGCAGTTTCAATTAACTCTAAAACTCTGACACCGCTTCCATTGCCTCATATACGGGCATATAAGTACCTTCCATTGCTATGCTGAATTATTTTGATCGGATTTAGCAATGGGGGCAGCCTGGTTTCCCCCAGAGCAGCCTGGTGGAAACCTGCATTATCATTACTGCTCTGGTCCCTCTTCCTGTGGGAGGTTGAGGATATTGTGGAGTGCATCAAGAAAGGTCAGCAGTCGGGCAGTGTTATAGGGCGCAAGTTGGGCTTGGTGATGGGTGAACCCACAGAGACCTATGTCTGTGCGCAGTCACATTTCCCCGACGCAGGCCAGGGACATGGACGATGACACGGTTGCCAATGATGTTCCCCAATGATGGGTACTGTAATCAAGTTTAAACACTGTTACACTCCACCTAAGTTAATTTCATTGGGTTCCTTCAAACAAAGGGCACAGGATGGTGATGTTGAAGACCGATTTATTGTAACGGGTTGTTGTGATTATGACACATGCCCTGGTGTTCAATGTTGACATCTAGGAGAACTCTTCCTGAGACCCTGTTTACACATACATGGTTATATGTTTGTGCCCTTCTTTTACACGCAAACAGAATTCGCCTCTGAAAACGATTCTTTCTAAAAAAAACTCAGACCGGAGAGGAGATTTTGGAAAACTTTGGTTGCACGTTTGCACCAAAAGTGCAACCTAGGTTTACATTTTCATTTGGGAATATGGGTTAGGGCTTGATCTTCTTGTTACACTGCCACCTACGTTTTTGGAATGCCCTGATGGTATATATACAGTATAGAAGGTTAGAATAGAAGACTACTGAAGTGGATACTTGTTTATTCTCATCTCTAAATGCCAAGATAACTGAGGTTACTGTGAAGTAACCCAACCACCATGGGATCAGGCTAGGCTTACACAACAATGCTTCAATCATGTATTTGGAATGTCTTCATGATCATGTATCTCTGACTACATAGTGTGACCCGGCCTCACTGCCAACGTTACATCAGTATTTATGTCCTTGCTCATCATGCTCATTTCCTACAGCTGCGTCTGTTTCCCCGGCTGAGCCTCTCGCTAAGCCATGCCCCCCGACACCACACCCACACAGCCCCAAACCCATTTACCAGTGGAGGAAGTGAGCCAGCAATTGGGGAGCATGGGGGAAGAGGGTGTTCCTCCACATCTAATTTTACAAAGCACTATTGTAAACTTGATGAATTAAATATTCATGTATTATATTAAATATATATTTATTTTCAAAAAACGTATTAATTTGATAAAGCTTTTTTTTTTTTGCCCGTGTACCTATGTCTTCTATATAAAAAAAACAATAATCAATAATTGGAGATGGCAAGCTCTCTTTTTCGAGGGAGCCCTTGCCAAGATGGCAGCAATACAGTTTCAACCATCTGTGTGAATGCATGGTAGTTGTAGGAAAGCACTTATGGACCACGACCATGGGAGGATACTTTGGCAGTTTTTCTCGAAGCATGTTCAGATAAACTGGCGTACATGAAACCTAAAGGGATTTGGGTCTGATACAAAATTTTGTTGAGGGGAAGAACCGTAATTTAGATGGTTATGGGTTGGCTAAGGCCAGCCATGACGAGAGACACCTAGTCAATTTGCAGTACACAATGGGAGAAATTGTGGAAATGGACATGTCTAAAGATTGGCCACTCCATGAATGTACACAGTCAGGGGGTTGGACAGTCAGCTCTGCATGGTTTCAGTGGCGATACAAATGCTCACTAACGTAACACCTTTTTAATGGGAGAGAGGATGGGAGCTATCTCTAGGTAGGATAATTTATACAAAGACTTGTTAAACACACAAGAAGAAAGTTCTAGCCTTTTTGGAGATTATTCCAATTAGGCTGCATTTTCATAAGGCAATAGGTCCATTACAAAATGCACCCATATTGTGAATCATATTAACCCTGTAATGTCACTGTGTTCACAGAGGTGGTGAGGACTGTGGTCATGAAGGGAAAGGCCCCGGTGGACTCTGAATGTAAGGCCAAGCTGGGCAAGGTACTGTACAGTGTTCACGGTCAACAAATCATCACAAAAGTGTTTTCTCTGTACTGGTAGACATGTCTAGTGAACAATGTATGGTTCACCTTTAAGGCATTTAGCAGACGCTTTTATCCAAAGCGATTGCAAGTAGTACATTTGTCAGAAGAGAAACAATTTATCTCTGTCGGTAAAGTGAGAATTGGTTGCACTAGCCTGGTTGCACCGGTACAGTTGCTTAAAATTAGCTTCATGTATGTGGTTGGTTGGCAATAAGTGCATCAGACTATTTTTGTTTTATTTTTTTAAAGATATTACTTAACATTGCATGCAGCCAAAAAGCATAATTGAGTTACTGTTCACTTTGAAGTAAGCAATTACTTTCGATCTTTCTTTCAGGCCCATGTTTACAGTGAACGGAATGACGTTTACGATGTGATGCTGAACCAGGTAGGAGTTGAAGCTACATTGTATGAAATAAAGTAAAAAACTATAGAGATGATAGTTCAACATAGTTCTCAAAAACCTTTAGTGTAAGAGCTCAATCTCACCCTGAAGGTTATATAAAACAAGACTATATTTGTAACATAGTCTGGTTTAATAACGGCTATACGGAGTGCAATAGCCAGTCGTTTTGTTTAGTATGGTCCTTCATGTGGTTGTTTATGTTCATGCAAGGCCTGGTTTGCTGGCAAATAAATTAACATAGCTCAAGATTGCGATGTGTGCATTATTGAACGGTGGCTTCTCCATGCCATCGCCTGCTTATGCAAGGGCTTTTTATTTCCAGACAAACTTGCAGTTCAACAACAACAAGTACTACCTGCTCCAGTTGCTAGAGGACGACACCTCTAAGTGCTACAGCGTGTGGCTGAGGTGGGGCCGAGGTAAGCTTCCTGGGCTTCAACAGCTCTCGTTCAGACATCAGCAAGCTGCATCATGCATCATTCAAGATTCATGCAGATGTCAAGACATTGCATTATGCATGATTCAACATTTGTTCAGACAGCCCAACGTCATGTCATGTATCAGGGGATTTAGACGATAGGTCATGGATGAACAATCAGTGGATAATAATGTGATTCTGCTGCAGTGGTCTCCCCCAGCTCCATTTTAGCCAGGGAAAGAATACGCATTATGAATTAACTATTTCCTCCCTTTGTGGTTCCTAAAATATTCGATAATTGTGAGGAAACCAAACGATAATTGTTTGGAAACCTAACGATTATCCGCAACTTGAAATACTGCATTCAGGTAAGCCCTATCATTCAGATATAAGGACTTCAGTCAGTTTTAGAACTAAATTGCAAGATGCGTAAGGTAAGGGGTCACTGAAAATTGCAGTTTCTTTTTCATTCACTGCAAAAGTTGCCATAATAACATCAGGATGTCTAGGTGCCTTGTCTCGTCTTCAATAGCCTTACTTGGTTACTGATCCCTGTTCCTCTACTTGTTTAGTTGGTAAATCAGGCCAGAGCAGCCTGACAGCCTGCGGGGGAGACCTGACCAAGGCCAAAGACTTCTTCAAGAAGAAGTGAGATTCTACTGAAGAATCATGGCTAATTCCTTCATGTCACATCTCCAGTGCCGGTCTGAAAGTAGCCGTGTTTGTGTGTGTCGACAGATTCCAGGACAAGACAAAGAATGAGTGGGAGGACCGGCTTAACTTTGAGAAAGTCCCTGGAAAATATGACATGGTGTTCATGGACTACAGTACCTCTGCAAAGGTGAGGACAGCCTACACACACAATGGTGACCTCCTGGCTGGGTCGTTAAAGGGAAAATAAAGGCTTACACATGGCTTCTCTTGAAAGTATCTCATCAGATTTGGGTCACACTTTTTTTTTTTTTTCCCAAGTTCCCTGTTTTGTCCATCTTGCGTACATGTATGCACACACACCATAAACTCTTTCACTACACTTACAATCACAATTTTCCTTCCTTATCCTGCTTAGAAATTGTATTTTTCGCTGTTCAAATTTCCTTGATTTATTTTGCCCAATCTATTCTTCAATAAAAGCCCAATGTGTAAGATGGAGCAGTGAGTAGGCAGGAGACCTTTTTACTTCAATAAACGTGATACCAGGGTTGTGTCCTCACTGGCTGGGTGCCATGAGTGGGAGGGGTTTTGGGAGTGTCTGTGGTAAGAGAGAGTTATGGACCGGACAGCATGTTTTATGTGTAGAATATTTGCATTATATAGGATGTGATTTTATTGATGTCATTATTTGAATCACTTTTGATCGGCATTGCCTGCAGATATGTCCAGGTCATTTAAAGCTAAGTTTTTTATCTGAATGTGCCCTATGTTGCATTTGGCCTTTCCTTCAATCTCTCTGCGCTGTGAACCAGGAGGAGCCCCAGGTGGAGGTGGACGCAGTGCCAAAGAAGTGGACGTCCAAGCTGGATGTGAAGGTCCAGTCCCTGCTGGAGCTCATCTGTGACCTCAAGGCCATGGAGGAGTGTGTTCTGGAGATGAAGTTTGACACCCGCAAAGCTCCTCTGGGTCAGTCCAGAGATGTTTGGCGGCCTCACTACCCCTCACTACCACTGATTTAAAGTTAAATGTGATTCAGTTTTACTACTACTGATTTTAAGTTTAAAGAAGTAGTATAATTGAGATTTGATCTAGACTCTGATCTAGGATGAAACAAATCTTGAGTTGTTATTATGTTTGGCCCGCTCACCTGTAGATCTATGTTGCTCCACTGCTGCATTCACTTCCGTGCTGTCTGCCTCTAAACATAACGCGTCCGTTCACAGGCAAGCTGACGTCGGAGCAGATCCGAGCGGGCTACGCCGCCCTGAAGAAGATCGAGGAATGCCTGAAGCAGAAGGGCAGCCGCAAAGACCTGCTGGAGGCCTGCAACCAATTCTACACACGCATCCCCCACGACTTTGGGTAGGAACCCCTGAGTTATTAGCCTGGGCTGCTGCTGCTGCTGCTCTCTGGCCTGTGCAGTCTAGTCACAAAAAGGTGTACGAAAAAGAATGGGTTGATATTATAAGTGTATTTGTTCTCGTCAGATTAACACTTTTCATTTCTTTAATACAACCACGTTGGTTGTATTTGTAGCACAAAAAAAGATTGTTTCCCACCCTGAACAGAAACCTGACACATTTTCCGATGTGTTATTTAATTCATGAATGCACCATGCTAGTCTAGTATCTTGTCTTGTTGTAAACTCAAACTGTTTCTGTGTCCTGGCATGATTTAGGCTGAAGACTCCCCCCATGATTGATTCCGATGAAAACCTGAAGGAAAAAATAGCTCTGTTGGAGGTAGGGGCAGTGTTAATAGTCTATCATAACTGTTTGTTGAATGTATAAATATATAGCCAGGGGAGTGGAGGAGCTCTGATACCTGAACTTTGATCATTTGGCGTACAATTCAGTCATGAGTATGTATCTACTAATTATTTTTAAGACGTCTGTACTCTGAATCGGTTTCTGTGGCATCGGTGCTGCCCTAATACATATTTGGCCTGAATAACGATGGGATTACATTCCACATGATAAATTGTCTCTATGTGCCTGAGCGTCATCCGATTTGACAGTGATAAAGGCCATACTGTGGTGATACATCTCCCCTCCTAGGCCCTCAGTGACATTCAGATCGCGGTGAAGATGGTCCAGGCCAGCGCCAACGTTGAGGAGCATCCCCTGGACAGACAGTACCACTCCCTCCAATGCCAGCTGCAGCCTCTGGCCGCCGACAGCGACGCATACAAGGTGCTGCTGCGCTACCCCCCCCCCCCCCATTTGCTACACCCCTTCAAATCTGATTGTAGCGAGTGCAAATGTGCAAGCCTTATGCAAACCTTTCAAAGTAGCCCTACCCCTCAATTAAAAAAAGGGTTATTTATTCTAATGTTTTGGTGGTGGGCGGGGACTATCTTCGACACAGGGTTTGGTTTACCTTTATGCTTACTTATGTATTCTGTCATGTTTTTCTGTTCTCTTAATCCTGTGTTTATTCAACAACTGTGTGTCGTCCTCCATGTTCAGACGGTCTCCAGCTACCTCCAGAGCACGCACGCCCCCACCCACAGCGACTACACCATGAGCGTCCTGGACATTTTCTCTGTGGAACGGCAGGGGGAGTCGGAAAAGTTCCTCTCCCAGATGCACAACAAGACGCTGCTGTGGCACGGCTCCCGACTCTCCAACTACGTGGGCATCCTGAGTCAGGGGCTCCGCGTGGCCCCACCCGAGGCCCCCGTCACCGGATACATGGTAGGCCTCGTCCCCCTGGTCGACCGCGCCGGCGCCGGCGTCATCGTCGTCAGACGAGGTACGTTCCACCTCACCAGTTTTTTCCGTCGTATTCACGCCGACCGTTGTTTCGTTTCACCCCGTTCTCCAGTTCGGTAAAGGGATCTACTTCGCCGACATGTCGTCGAAGAGCGCCAACTACTGCTTCACCAACCAGCGCAACAACATCGGGCTGCTGCTGCTGAGCGAGGTGGGTCGCAGCGGGCCGAGCGCCGGGGGCCAGGGGGTAGGCCTGTGTTGACACAGCGATTAAAGGACGGAGCCAATGTGTTTTCTACCGTGGACATCGTATGTTGTGGACGATGGTGGTCTGCGTTAGTCATTGGACGTTCTCCGCAGGGAGTAAACGTGCAGAGTGACGTGCGGTCCTCGAGCAGAGATGGGGACAAGGGGACTCTTGCCGTTTTGTATATTGGATATTTTCTTCCAATCCGCTTTGTATATCTTAGGACAAGCGCACAGGAGTTGTGCAGCGTAAAGAAATCCCCTCTTCTATTCTACATAAGGAATGGTCTGATGAGGACACAATGATGCCCGGAGGAATAGCGTTATGAAGCGCCTATAAAACGCTTGAAGCCCCGTAACCCCATTAGACCCACACTCCTCCCACACAGCCTCCCAAGACCTGGCTGCAGCCGACGGGTTTGGACTTTTAAATAATGGGTCATGGATCCAGTCATCACACAGAGGGTCCCCCCTCAACGTGATCATTTGTGTTTGTGCACCAGGTGGCCCTGGGAGACTGCAACGAACTCCTGGACGCCGACTACGAGGCCCAGAAACTCCCTGAGGGCAAGCACAGCACCAAGGGGATGGGCCAGACCGGACCCGACCCTAAGAACGCCGTCACCCTGTTAGTGGTGGTCTCTTTCTCTTTTCATCCAGTTCTCTGTAGGAAAAAATGAGAGGCGTTTTAAAGAGCAGGGGTATTTTTAAGGGGGTTTCCCATGTGGTATCAAAAAGATGAAATGGTACCAATGCAAATCTTCTTTCTCTATCCTCTTTGTTCTCTATTCATGTATTATTTAGTATTGAGTTTGAATGATTGTACAATCTTTAAAATTGTTTTATTTTTTTATTTAAGATCAGTGTTTAAGATATATCCAGTAGAATAACAATGGTAGTAAAAACAGAACCTGTAAGGGCTCAAGTTCCCTCGTGCAGAGCTCAGAACGTCAGCCAGGCACGACTCACAGTCCAGACCAAAATCACATGAGCTTGGAAGCACAGAAGTTAGACAGAAAGATACCCAATTACACTTTGTTCTTGGGCAGAAATCAATCCTTACACTGATATGCTTCTGAATCAACCCCCTATGTGTTGTCTCTCTCCCTCTCCCATCTCTCTCTCCCTCCCCCATCTCTCTCTCCCTCAGGGACGGCTTCACGGTGCCCATTGGCCCGCCGGTGAAGACGGGCGTGGGCAAGGACGGGTCCTACTCCCTCCTCTACAACGAGTACATCGTTTACAACCCCGCCCAGGTCCGCATGCGCTACCTGCTCAGAGTCAAGTTCAACTACTCCTCTCTGTGGTGAGCGGGAAAGAGAGCCCCTCACCGCGGCCCCTGCTCCCTCCTCCAGGTCGCCCCCGTCCAGATCCCCGTCGGAGGTTTTTGATGTGTCCAAATGGGGACCGTTGAGGCCTACTACATTAACTCAATTATAAGGTTTTTATCGACCAACTTGGATTTTCTTATTTTATCCAAAACCCAATGATATATTGAGCCTACACTGGTCAGGTGTACAGTGCTATTTGTTGACAGAATGTTGCACTTTTTTGTATGTTGTACATATGGGTATTCTTAAGTAATAAACTGGATTGTTAAAGTCATGTATGCAACACGCTACTATTTTTCTTAATTTCTTAAAGGGTTCGTAGGTAAGATTCAGGCCATTGAGATGAAAATGTTGTGTACACAAATGTGATCAATCGAAAAAGTAGCTTCACCAAACCAATCAAGAAAGAGATGCCCTGATTGGTAAGAAATTAGCCGTGAGCGGGTGTCGTATTGTCTGACACCGAGACAGACCCAGAACAGATACAGCCACATAGCATTTCACTCACAACTGGCTACGTTATTTCTAACTGTACACTCAAATTGTAGATCTCAGATTTTACACACAGAATCTTACCAGCACCTCTACATTACCGTACCTTAAATAGACCCGGGCAATTAAACCTTTAAAAATGTGCTGAAATACTAACTAAATCTGAAAATAATATAGAATGGTATCATTTTAAGTGTGACCTGTGCTAAGGCGAAGGCGATAAACACTGTCATGGAAGGGCACAACAGTAGCAACTACCATCTGCATAGGATACAAAACTCTTAAACCAAGACGCTGCATACAGAGGTCCAATGGCTGCTCCCTAAATGTGTGTGTCTATAGGTAGACCTACACGCATTACATACATAGTTTTATGCCAAACAATACCAGCTCTCAATAGAGCTCTCAATGTTTTAGTGGGAGTTGGTTCTCTGTGTGGCTTTTCAACTGAATGATGGGAAACATAACCACAGGTGGCTTTTTGCTTTGTTAAACCAACACAAAGCACATTAGCACCTCACAAACAGCACAGCACTGGAGCACTAGAAACCTTCGGTGATCTTAAAACACATGTCGGCGTGTAAACTGTAAAAACTAATAAAATAATAAAATAAATAAACATGGAAGATGTCGATGCTGGAAGACATCTTGAATTATTATAGAATTATATTATTACACATCTTTTCTATATACAAGGTAGATTTGACAGTTGCACAGAGAGGGGAGAAGGGTAGAAAGAAGAGGGGAGCAGACTGAAGGGAAGGGGGAGTGGAAACTGCAGAGAAGGGCAGGAGGAAGGAGGGGGGAGTTGGCACAGAAAAATACACCAGAGTTACAGATGGAATGGAATAGACATTTTCTCAGAACAGCCACACTAGTGAGAAGGGTAGGACAGGTTGGAAACCATGGTTTCCATGATTCAAGGTTTTCCCACCAAATTCACCAACATGGCCACTAGGGGATTAATGTATTTTTAGGCTACTAATCAGATGGAGGAATTGACAGAAGTTTTTATTTCTTTTACATTAATAGTAGGCCTGCGCTCTATAGTAAGATCATAAAAACACAAATCACTGTTATATGATTGTTATACACAAAGCAGACTCGAAAACAAGCGTGACACAATATATTTATTGTAAAAAATACATATAAAAACAACTTCTGAGACATACAAAAGATCGGAGCTTAGAAACCGTATATTAGAACAGACAAGGACCGAGCATGTTTGTTTTTCAAATTGCATTACATATTTACAATTTAATAAATAAAACTCAATTTGTTTCCGAACCAGCGAGGAGGCAGATTGTCCATATCTTAGGGGAATTGTCTGTGAGGGAGTCCGATCTTCCCCCTCTCTTCCATTTGATTTGAATACTGGTCACAAAAGCATAGGGCAGCGATGAAAGGTTTTTTTCCTCAGTGAAAGGAAATCATGGTTGGATGGAGAGAGTAAGTTTACACAGGGCGCCTATATAGTTAGCATTGGTACAAAAAAACAGAGGTATTCTACCACACAGCTTGAGAGGGTGTTGAAATCTAAAATCTCCAAGTATGGTATGGGGATTTAGACCGTCTCTTTGTTTTGATTGACAATCCAACCCAAAGTCCCTCAAATCACCCCCAACCGCCCGTACATAGTTTACGTTATAATCCATTATTATCACCACAATGTAACATCTAATGATCAATGCAAATCTTTCACACTATTGCGGTCAAAACACACCCTGCCCGACACACACACACACACACACACACACACACACACACACACACACACACACACACACACACACACACACACACAC
>JAOPUA010000161.1:1160889-1171197 GCA_027122455.1 Trisopterus luscus | reverse complement strand
CGCTCCTCTTCTCCCCCCCCCGGGCGTGCCGCGCGGGGGCCGCGGCGGGGGGGCCCGCCCCCCCAAGTACTTTGAAGTAACACGTGATGATGTTATCGGCTACAGGGTGTGGAGCACGTCCGAAACAGAACAAATTGAGACACGCTGACGGTTATTAGGATTGGCTCGATGGCATTGAGGTGCTTTTTTTTTTGTTATTCCTCCCTCTCTTGGTTCTGGCTTTCAGCACTTAGAGCTAACTGCTCACACACACACACACACACACACACACACACACACACACACACACACACAAAAATGGTACAAAAGGCAGTTGTCGAAGGGCTTAATTTGCTTCGATGTAATCTACCTGTCGAAGCGAATCGTGTGACCATTGGCTTCAGTGTCAAGCAACTCTAAGCCAGCGCCGAGTCTTTTGTTTGCGCTGTGCGTGGAGCAGGTGACCTTATCTGTAATTGCTTCGTGTTTTGGATGTCAAGAGATGGAAAAAATAAAAGGAAGAAGATGGCGGAAGATGGCTATCCTTGGGTGTACACTTTGTACACCTGGAGCCGGCTTTAGAGATGGAATACACAAAGCAGGCACCATGAGGATCCCATCGCAAATAGCTGTAATTTCATGCTTATCAGCTTGTGCTGCCAAACAGAACAATATAGGAGTGGTGTTGTCTCTCCCAGGCGGCGTGGTTCTTCCCCCTACAGAGGACTGGAACTCATAAACATAAAAGTGTGCCGCTCTGAATCCCCAATCCCCGCCGATGCCTTTCCCCCCGTCTCCGAGCGAGCATGTAATGACATTACATCTGCATCGAATGTCAGTAATTGCTGTGAGATTATCCTATTAAATGAAGCCGTCAGAAAATGTAAACCAAACCGACCTCAACTCTGAAAGTGGACAAGGCCGACGGAGAGAAAAGAAAAAAAAATTAAACCATAGAAGCCTGTCATCACACCGCCTAAAGCGGGGGGGGGGGGGGTCAGCACCTTGCCGTTCATAACGTCTCTTGCCCACCCATCCCCCCGTCTTCCTCCACCCCTCCGTCCCTCCATCCCCATCTGAGAGAGAAATGAGCCGAACATCTGAGGGAGGGGGAGCAATTGTCTGCTCAAGGCAATGTGCAGTGTGCCTTAAATCCCATTAGCATTTAAGAAGGTAATAACATAATGACACTCCTAGGAACCCACCGCACGGGGGACATTGAGGAAGCCATTTGGAACACGGTAGGGCCTGAGAAAACCTTTTATCCTTGGCCGTTTACACGTGTTTTATCTGCTTATACCACCGATTTTTATGACACCTATGCAGCGTCTATATATTTATCGGGAGAAAGCATTTGGAGTTCACAGCGTAGTAGTAGTGCCGAGAGTTTATTGCACGATTTATTTCCCAGACCCAGCTACTCGCGTCGGGGGTCACTGAATCTCGGTTGACAGTTGGCTGTTACGGTTAGGGTTAGGGTTAGACATTTTCTCCAGACAGCGGTGAGTCTTACAAACATTTTGAGTAGCGGCGGTAGCACTGCTAACCACGGTGGGTAGCCTCCCTTGTGGGGAAGACATCTTCTGCGGTGCTGCGTGACACAATCAAAATCGGCTATATACTTAAGGATAACCCTTTCCATGGATTTTCAGAAGAGCATAAGAGTCAAAAGAGATGATCATGATGGCTTTAACTTCCAGAAAATAAGGGTTTTCCTAGTCCAAGGGACCAGGTGTGTCGGGATGTAAATGAAATCCTGCACTGCGGTTAGCTATAGTGCGTGATTCCAGTTTCCAACTTGGTGTGGAAGTGACAGATGCGACACACCAGTGGTGTTTGAGGAGGGTGCTGGCTGTGTATAAGGCCTGGAATCAGATTAAGCGATGGAATGCTCTAGTCACGTCCTGAGAATGTTTCACAGGTATGTGCCGTCAATTTTAACCACTTGCCTCCACTCCTAACTTTTTTTTTTTTTATTTCCCCCGAGCTTTCGTCTGACATTTTAAGTGCAGCGAGTGCAGAATTCTGAGCTTCTTGACACCTTAGCAAACAAGCAAAACTGATCCGTCTTCATACATCTGCTGGAGCCCCAGAGACAGCCTCACCTGGGGTCACCTTCCCGCTCTGCTCTGATGCTGAAACAGACAGTAAAGGATCCCCAGAAGTGCTCTCTGGCACGGTCTGGGGTCAGTGTTCTTTCTATTGACACCTATTCCGGACCGCAATTAAACCGCTCACCGGTGGTCAAACTTTGATCTTGATATGATATAAAACATCACGCTCAAGCACTGAGCAAAAAGAAAACATGGCTGGCTTGACTCTCGTTTGTGACATCCTGAGGGCGAAATACAAATAATTGTAGCTTAAATGGTTCCTGTCACATCCCGCACAGCAGAGCATGCTGCGTGATCCACTACTACACGTTGCCTCTGCTAAAGTGGATGTGCTCTAGTCACTTCAGATTATACTCGCAGGGCTTTCTGAAAAGGGAAAGTAATCACTTCTTCTTTGCCAGTGGCATTAAAGTCTTCTCTGTTAAAAAGTCAAGAAGCCCTCTTCCCGAAGAGAACGCCTGCTGTCAGACATTTTTAAAAAATGAAAAAAAAGATATGAGTGTGTCAAATAATAATTTTGTAATTTACTTGGAAAACATGGGCTTTCTGAGTGACAAGTTAATTACATTTCTTAGTTGTATTAAAAAAGAAATGTGAACTTTTTACTTTGCAACAAGTTTAATGTTGAAGTTTTGTACAACAGAGGGAATGAGAACAGTGAGAATTGATTAGCAAAACATGTTTGAGTGACTAATTTTATAAATGATGAGTGAATTTGATCACAGATTTCTCATAAACGTATTCATTTCGCTTGGTTATGACGTTGGTTAACGATGGACACGTATAACGAATACCAATATCAAGATGAATCCAAAAAAATGCTGAAACCCTGATTTAATAATTTACAAATCCACTTTCAACGTTAACTTCTGTTAGCATATTGTGTGTCTGTTGGCTTTGGAGAACCACAGAGTATAGCCTGAGCGGCTTATCACCAAGGTGTTTGTGTTTACAGTAAAGTGGAGCCACGTCAAAATGATAGCATCTGACCTTTGCTCCAAATCGGTCGGCTTTGGTCTGGAGGCGGACAGCCCACTCCACCCTGTTCTTAAAGATCCTTGATAGTGTTGGGGCCCCATATCCTAGGGAACATTGAGTGCCGATATTGGCCTCGTCATGATGCTGATGGTGCGTGGGATAACTGGAATGGGTCCAAAGTAGGAAAAAAAACACATTTCCATCTACCGTATTCATGAGCAGTGGTCTCACGGATGGCTGGCTATCAGTTAAGGGGATTTCACTTAACAGTCTTCATTTCGGTTTGCATTGCCCGGAATGTCATCATCCACATGACCAAATGAACTAATTTGAGTTGTGCTGCAGAAATAATTGAATACAGCAGGGAACAAACCTGGCATTTGGTACAATTGGTCCTATGAACATACATTATTTTTTACCTTTGAAGCATATTTATAGCAGTCCATTTTTAACCGTCTTCTGGGCTTCAGGCGACTCAAGTAAAAACAAAAAATTGAGGGTGTCACATGTTGTAAAACAAACTATATTGCGGTGAAATGTGTTGGCCTGCTAAAAATACTGCTGGCACTGCGCTTATTATCAGGCTGTTCTCAGGTCAAGCTCCCCATCGTTAAAAAACGAGAATACCTTTTTTTATGTAGTTGTACCCAACCGTTCTTGACATTTTTGCCAATTATAAACAGTGGTCCATCCAAGGAAAAATCACAATACATTTGAGATAATATACAAAATGTAACAGGTGCAACTGGGATTCACTTTTAATGGCAATGCTGTATTTGGTGAATAAACAGGTACAAGGACCTGCACTGACCCATCAGAACCACCATGAAGGGGTTTCAAGTTGAAACCTTCAGACCAAGAGGTTGAAACTTATGTACTTTGAAGGTCAAATCAACCCTTAGAAACCACCTTTGGAAAGGCCTGCGATGCACTACCTTGAGGGCGATGCTGGAGCCTGTCCTATGCTGTCACTGAGCCGCGCAGCAAATTGCTGTTGTTTTTGTCCACTCCAACGCTTCATCGAACTGATGGAGTGATGCTGATAAGCCACCACGGTGTGTCTGGTATCTGGTCACATCATTCATCCCATGGTTCGTTCCCATGGGTTCATCACATGATGTGTGACCCCGTTGTGGAATCCTCCCTTTTGGATTCCTCATTCGCCCAATAAAAAAAGTAATATTCTTTGTTAGAGAGGGTGCAAAGATGTTTTACTGTAGATTGCCCTGTCGCCGTTCAATAGCAGCCAGAATTTCAAACAGTCAGACTTTTTTACTCTCTGTGCCCGTCAGGCCATACTAGTCTATCTAGTGCAATCTAGAGCGCTAGCCCCTGCACGGAGGTGTCCTATTAAACCAGGAACAGCCCTTCGCCGTTGCAAAGGCATAACGATTTTCCCTTCCGACGGCGTATCTCCACCCTTTCTCTGTGAGTCGTCATAAATCTTCTTTGCTTTTTAGGGGAGCCCTCGGCAGGCTTAGCGGTCTGCGAGAGCTCCATAATTCAATATCGGACTTTTGCATGGGATTACTTTCAATTCTTCGCATCCCGTGAGGCGCCTATACCAGAAGGAAGGGCTGTGCTACATTACTCGGCGCTGCACCGGGGATTAATTGATTATTGAGCTCTGAAATCAATGATAATCTGTAGCTCTGCGTGTGACTCTGAATGTAGAGCCTTCGTCCTGATCTCCCCCCCCCCGCCCTCCCTCAGAGGAATCTTCCCCTTTCGAGTTGCATCTTAATCTGTTTTGCTACTGGGGGGGTTCTCACTCGTGGGGGTATAATGCTTGTATGTTGAATTGGCCATGTCTCCTTCAACATGTGATTCAACACGAGCGCTCACCTTTCGCTGTAGCATTGTTAGCCGTCGTGGTGGTGAAATTGCTTTCGCAAAAATACGCTCATATAGGCTTTTTAAATACGTATTTAAAAAGCCTTTCTATTTTAACAGGATAGCGGGAGGACCTTAAGTTAGACTCAAGTATGTAAATGTATGTACGGACGGTTCAAGTGGGCTACATTCATGCATACATTGTGCACTACATGCTTGCTGGGGAGGACCCACCGTCATGCGAGGCTTAGCATGTAAATCACGGTCATGAAACATAAATGCAGCGTGAATTTCAATTACCAAGAAGCATCAAGCCGTGTTAAAATAAAACCAATGCCCCTATGAAACTGTGATTAGGAGTGGTTACGACCCCCGGGTCTGGAGTAGCGGCTACAGTATATTAAATTATTTATATAGTTTATTTATGTATCACGGTGGGGATTTATTGCCAGGGGAGTCTCAAGTGGCCATTTTGAAATGTACAGAATTCCTCACAGCTTGAACTACTCAGAGCTGAACCAGGCGGGAATCTTTTCCTCTGTCTCTCCCTGCACTAGCTCGATAAAAATGAAGACCAGCTTCTCATGGACATGGTTGTTATAAAATGTTCACCTGCCATGTCCTTGTGTGCCGGCCTTCCCTACCGCATGGATGGTAGGTAGGGATTTTACGACTGTAGGCCATGCATTCCAAAATGCGTTTGCAGCCCGTTAATATTTTGATTGAATGCCTGACTGCAGTCTTTGTATTACTTTGGTAAATAGTGTCGACATGGCCTACTGTACATCGCTTGAAGGATAGATGATAAAAACTGAATTAGAATTTAATATTTCATAGTGTTCTTTCCATTACTTATAAATTCTTTGGTTTTATGCTGAATGAACCGACTGTTCTAGTCAGAAATGTGACAGAACCATTATCTTTCTTCCTCTTATTGAACAAAGACAGCCTTTTAGAGCATGTAATGTATATGAATGCCGAGAAGCCATATCACTATACTTTCCAATGTTTTTTTTCTTTAAAGACATAATTCAATTTAATGTAAAACTGAAATATAATTCCCGTTTTTATGGCAGGATACTTTCCATTCAAGCTATGTTTCATATTGCATAGGTACTGGCCAACCTGAAACACTAAAGATACTGCTGACAGCTTCTTCAGTATCTTATGTACCTAATGTTTTAGTTTGCAGGTCCTTTCATTCTGAATTGCTGAAAAGCTAATTATTCAGTACCGTACAACGTATGCTGCCAAATGAACATCCCTCAAGTGGGATGTAAAACATGATGAACCATGCAAGAAAGTACACTTCTGCAGCGCAGCTTATATTGACTAATTGGGTTTTGTTCCGACGGCACAGCAATAAAATAGGACTTCCATCTGTTTTTCGGTCAATTCTGTTGAACTTTGTAAGGTGAGGTCTAATAAAATGTCTGTGTGTGTGTGTGTGTGTGAATTAGTTTGAAAGAACTTTCCATGGCCCTCCATTACCTACGTGGACTTCCTCATTTCCCTTTACTTTTCCCAGCATTTCTGAGGAGAGGGAACAACTGTACTACAAAGAGAAACGTGGGTCCGTGTTGCGACAGAAGTCTACACAGACATCCTTTTAAGATCTTTTCATTCTATTCTCCATCGGGTCTCCGTTTTTTCAAAAGAGATTCAATAGACCATGCAATACTATGAAACTAGTTGTTATCGCACTCTTTTTTCAGGATAAGAGTATGCAAAATGTATGGAGATTTAATCTTTCAGTTAAGCATAAAATGGTAGAAATGACTGGAGTTACTAACAGATGCGACCCCAAAAAACATGTCTGCAATGTGTGCCAGGACCATCTATAATGTTTGTTCTTTTTGTTGAATAAAATCAACATAAAAGTAGAAACCAAGTAAACAATATTAAGCATATTTTTGCAATAACATTTGCGCAGAACGACATTTTAAGTGGTTGACTGGTAAATGGGCCAATATAGAATGTCCAGTTCGACACTAAACTGGAAATACACAATTAGCTCCATACAATGCTTTCTACATAAGTGGAGAATCCATCTTTGAAATCGCCTTCATATAACCAGCCACAATTCATCAAATAATTCAAACGTTACAACCAACAAAAGCCAGGGTTCATTCTCTTCTTTTGTGTTTTACATTTCAGAGACAGGTTGCTGTGTTTGATTTCCTCCCTGAGCCTCCCATTTTTTTCTTTCCCTGACCCCTATCGCAAAAAAAAAATAAACCTAAGTGAGATCCAATCTCCTTACACGCCGGGGCTCGGCAGGAAGCTGGCGCGTTGATGAAGGGAAGCGGGGGCAGCCCAGACAGCGTCCCATATTTTCCTCTGCTACTGTGCAAGAATATTAGGACCCCCCACCGCTCACAGCCAGCAGAGAACCGTACATAATCAGTATGATTCCACATTAAAGGGTTGAATACAAATAACAATCCTTTCAGATACTTTTTTTTTCTTTTCTTCCATGCCGTTGATCATTAGGGTGGTTGATCATTGCATGTTTTGGAGGCTCTTACAACAGTGGCCCGGGGTGACAGTCTAACGCACGACAGCTGCTGTATTTGAGCTGCGTGTGCTGTTGCTGCGTTCAGCAAGCCCCTTCCTTTTACTTCTGGTAGTGCGCAGGCGACGCAGACAACCGAAACACATTGTTATCGGTGAGCAGCAGGAGTTTGTTCTATTATTATTATTATTATCTTCAGGTGTCCTTTGACCCGCAGCAACGCTACAATGTCGTGAGCATCACCACAATGGTCGTATTATTATTTCACAGACGTTTACCGTTTGTTTTCTGCACAGGAACGCTTACAGCGACGGAGAACAGAAACACACAACCCATCGGTAGATGTAAAATGCTGTCCCTGGCCAAAGGCTCCCACCACACAATGTCAGAGAGCGATGGCCAAACTATCCTCTGGTTACTATCTGTTGCGCGCTCAAAGCGTTCATAGCTTCGCCGCACCAGCCAAACCTCAACGCCTACTTTCTAAACTGACTCTGTCTGCGCGGGTCAGATCTGTTTGGGTTCCTCCTGCATTCTGTATAATGCATACGGCTGGTACTGGTTTGCTGTCCCTTTTTCCATCCGCGCCCTTCCCCTTATTAGCCATCTGGGACAGAGTGACGAGACAGCTCAGCAAGCCTGTTGTTAGAATACATGGCTGTGGTGTGTGTGTGTATGTGTGTGTGTGTGTGTGTGTGTGTGTCTGTGTGTGTGTGTGTGTCTGTGTGTGTCTGTGTGTGTGTGTGTGTCTGTGTGTGTGTGCATAAGACACCACTTAAGAAAAAGCAAAGCTTATATTTCCTCCACGCTTGGCTTCAGTTGGAGGGTTTTGTTCCCTGAGGCCGGCGGTGTGATACTTCGGAAGAAGGAAACGGAAGGAGGATCGTCCCGTGACATATATGCATTCGCCATGAAAGGGGAAATCGCTCATGTGTCATTAAAACAACATATGGAGATATGGGGTGTGTGTGTGTGTGTGTGTGCTTGCGTGCGTGTGTGTGTGTGTGTGTATGTGCGTGCGTGAGTGTGTGTGTGTGTGTGTGTGTGTGTGTGTGTGTGTGTGAGAGAGCGATTGAGAGCCACGTGATAGAAGCTAGAAGCACAGCCGGCTTTTCCTTTTTTCCGCCTGCTCTTTTTCTCTTCTTTCATGCAAAATAGTCAAAGGATATTTTCCAAGGACTGGTCGTCAAAGCGTACAATGTGTGCACTCACGGTAATGTACCAGGCTTTGGATAAAAGCAAAGACCCAATGGCTTGTATTCATCTCAGATAATTTGCTGCTATGTAATCGCAGGCGACATGTACACAAACCAGAACATGAAGGTGATTGGTTGGATTCAGTGATATGATGCGATTGCATCCATTTCAGACTCCTGCATGTAGAAATGTTTTTTGTGAGCCGCATATTATTACGATTTCCAACCCTCTCCCCTAGAGAATACCCTGCATCGTCAGTCAGTACAACCAATCTTTCTCTTCTTTTTAAGTGTTATGTAGCTGACATCAAATAAATCAACAGCAACATTTGATTCAATTCTCGCATCGGAGATTGCACAAGCTTGAGCATTTTCAAAACAACTTATAGCACGACTCAAAACAAATTCAACCTCAGTATTTGAAACTGTGTTTCCAACCTGGAGAGGATGTTTTGCATATTCTGTATGAAGCTATCGTATTTGTCGTGGGCTGGTTCTAAATTGTGATGTGCTGTTGTAGTCGCTAATTGTATTGTTTTTACCCAGGGACCACAGATTAGCAAATGAGCTCTCTAGCTTACTCTGGCCCAGCTACTGTGCACAGTCCCTGTGAAATAAACCACAACCATTGACTACAACAAACCTAACTAAGCTTTCCCGAAATAAATCCAGCCGCAAGCTAGCTAGAGCCCTTGAAGCAGTAAGTCTGGCTGGCTGGGAAGCCATCATTAAAGACTCCACCGTTATCAGCCTCACTATGTACTCACGTGTCTCTCCTGAGTGGCAATTTTCTCCAGATGAAGAGAGTAGAGAAAGAGAAGGTAAGAGGGGGTAGATACGATGCTTTTGACCCCTTCTGAAGAGCGGGAAAGGGAGCCAGAGAGAGAGAGAGAGCGAAGGAGAACTCTCTGTCTAGCTTCAAGATCAGGGTGTGTTTCAGGGAAACTGTGTTTGGCCAAAAAGGTAGACGCGATAAGAAGAGGTATGATACAGACTATAGACTAGGGCAGCAATGTGCCACCTACTGTGGTTGTTGCTGTGGTCGTTGTTGTTATATATATAAGTTATATATTGGGTTCATTTCACAACAGCAATAGCACTCCCACTAAATGGCAAACTAAAGCACTCTAATGCTAACACGGTACTTCTGGGTACCGTGAGACATGAGAGATACACAGTTGCTGCATTATTCATAGATATTTATCAACTGTTTGTCACTAAATTCAAATTGTTTGCTGTCAGATAACAGGCACACACTTCCATGATACCGGAGGGGGTACACCGGTAAATTGAAGAACCACTGCTGAACCACTGCCACCGATAGCGGGGAAAGTATAGGCGTGGTCCTCAACACAAGTGGTGCAAAGTTAAGATCCCTATGACTGAATCTGCTTTTAAATCTGTGCACTCAAGCAGATGAAAACATTCCAATCAAACCATTAAAGCTTGCTTTAGGTAGGATTAAAGAGCGATGATTTGAGTGTAATTGGTCAGAAATGGCATAGCCATCCATCAGCTATTAGTGAGGTAAATGCACTGTGAGATTATCAATTTTGACGGCCGTTTAAAGTCGATCAAGGGGACAATACAGCCTAACTGGATGAACTTCCAACACGGAATCCCATTGACATTCCCCGTCCCTGAGTGACCCGAAGCCAGACCTCGTTTTCTTGAGCCTTCGGGTGGGAAGGGG